>BLKR01003828.1:0-129408 GCA_011170035.1 Teleogryllus occipitalis
AGACATTCAAGAGAATGTTGTAGCGCCTTAGAACAAGAACTAGAAGAATAAGAAGAAGAATTGAAGAAGTTGTATACGATTCATGTATTAATACGAATTCGAATTTTGAGGAAAAGCCCTATCAAACGCGTCTCAGGGAGCACCTTGATGGTGGGTCACGATTGATTCTAGTAATAAAAACGGAACATGGATTCCAGGAATCAGAATGTTTTTAATGTAACACGAGCTTCAATGAGTTGGAGAGCAATTTTATATTAAAAATATCAACAGCACTGTGCAAGAACGAAATTACCCATTGTAACTCAATGCTTCACTGCACTCAGCTATTCAAAACGTTATATCGCATGCGGATATAGCGCCATTTTAATTTTAATTCATTCAATTTTGCATTCAAACGAATTTGAAACATATATTTTAAATAAAAATATCACACATACAATAGTATTACAGTGGTTTGCAGTATAGTGTATTTCTGTTGTCGCCGTGCCACAGCATTTTAAGTATTATATTCTATATTTACATAAAAATAGAGAAAAATGGAACAGTTTTTGAGCAAACCTTTTTTAAGAATAATCACATTTTTACTAAAAATACGCAAAATTGTCAGTCTTGGAAAAAACTATAACTAAATTTATTTAAAGATCTAACTTTCAAAAATAGACTGCGTAGGAAATAAATCTCTAGCTCTAATATTGAAGGTGTAGGGTATGTTAAAAAACTTTAGCTTTTTTAATTTCAATATTAAAGAGGATTTATTGAAAGTTCAACGCCTAACTCATTTATAAGCTCACTTTTCTGCACTTAAACAAAACAATATTTCTTCAAAAATAGCAATTTTTGAAAAAATAATGAAAATGTCTCAAGTGCTAAATTACCCCCAAAATTAATGAAATCAGTTCCAAATTCACAGATCTAGTATTTGGCCATATCAATAGGAAAAGGGTATTTTCGAAAATAATCTATAATTGTATTGTTGACAAAGAAAGAGGCAGGTGTACGTACAGACAACTTAAAAAACAGCACTTTTCAATATCAGGAATTCCTAATAGTTTCTTCCCGTCAAAATCTCTACATTAGATTTTTGAAGAATTATGTAACTTTCTCAATAATATGTGTACACTTCCTATATTTTAATATATTGGAAAGTTAACATTATTTTACTCCCATTCCAGAATGCGAAATTAAGACTTCTTGAACAAAGAGTTAGGGTGTATTAAATGGGAAGAATATGATTGTTACACAAAAATCTTCACATTTTTACTTTCTCGCATATTACTTAGAATAGTGAAAGTATTGTAATGCTTTGGCAATTTTTCGACAAAAAAACACGTTTTGCGAGGCCCTGATACCGAAAAAATAAAAGTGAAAAGAATTGTTTGAGCACCTCATCCGCTATGATTTATGATGACTTTTACAAGTGATGGCTAATATGTATTAATATGAATAGAAAGCGCAGTATTATAATATTACCTAACCGTTACTAATTCGAGAATGCACATACTGTAGTAACATCACTAGAGTAACTCATTTTGGAGCACTGCACACAATCGTTATGCCAATTATAAAGTATCGAATGTGAAAACGTCGGTTTCTCGATACCTCCATTGCTGGCTGCATCAATGGAGATATGCACAATGAATTAGCAAGTGTACTTGTATTTTAGACTGGCCTAAATCCCAGGTGGTAAAATGAAGGGGAAAATTCTGATCTTATTGATATGTTTGAATTAAATAATTGAGACATCTGAAAAGTAGTGATTTTTCACGTTCATTACTTTCCAGTTGACACGATGGTATCTGCAATACGCGCTAGCGTTGGCAAGAGAGAAATTCCAATATCACAACGGAGTGGAGTAATTACAAGCTCTCGAGAACATTCTGCGGGGCATCTAGTCCAATAGTCAGATGGTCGCATAGAAAAATGACAAGTTTTGATTATTTTCACAAAACACAATATACGTTGTCATAGCAATCTGCATTTTTTATGCAGTTCTGCAGAGACGCAAGGCAAATAGGAATGTAGGAAACTATAGGTTCTTGGAATTTAGTAACTGAGGTTTTGCATTTTAAGGTTTGCTTCAAATTAAATTCTTACTCCAATACCGTACAATGTTAGCCGCCTACAGTAATAGTAGTTTTGAAAACGAGCGACGTTTGGGGTGAGTTTTCAAATTTGTTTGAGTGCAATAAAGCAGCATTATAAACGAGTTGCATACTCTATTTTCTGTATAACAGCATTATACGAGAATCAAACTTAATTTTGCGAAAAAAAATTCTTGTGACGTCTCGGCTATTTGGCATCTGTGTGAAAGAACAGTGGTCGGCTGTTCTGTTCACAGTTGCCGCCCCACTATTCTCCCACTGTGATTGGCTGAATGTGTGATGACGGAATCATTCGTTCCATAAAATCTAATATGTCATCATTTGTGCCGTAAAATCCCTTTTATGAACGATTTCTTGCTACAGAAAACGTCGATTATAATGTCAGTGTATAAAAAAATCTTTATATATATATATATATATATATATATATATATATATATATATATATATATATATATATATATATATATATTTAAAGCCCACAAGGTATAGCTTACATTTTTCTTCTTCCGAAATATTTATTGTTTTAATAGACTTCTTACAGAAAAATCTAAAGAATATTATTTTATATACATGTGTACAGAAAGCTTAGTTTCAACTCATATAGACTATACTGCTTCATTTTGTCCAGTATAGACTTGGTAGAAAGGTTTTAAGAAGTTGCACCCAGGGGCGCCCAGAGAGGGAGACAGATAGGGCAACTTGTCCCAGTCACCCCCCTCTCCACTTAATTGAGGCCACAATATTTTATTCACTCAGAATATGCAAAAAATGCATATACCTCTGTAACCGTTAATGAAAACTGGAAATAATATTTAAGCGTCAATTTCTAAATATAACGTAATGTTACGTGTGTATTTTTTAGTAATTTATAATATATCATTAGGTACATTGTTTAAAATATAATTATACAAATTTATACAAAATTTCTTCCCTTAATAATGTATTTAAAAATATTTATTGAACTGTAGTTGAACTATTTATATATTATGAACTTTAAATGTAATATGAACAGATTAATGATAAAAGAAAATATGAAATGCAATTAACCACACTATTTAGATATTTTTTAACTTACCATTAACAAAAACATTACCATTTTTATTCTGTATTCCAATGTCTTCAACAACGAGCTGATAAATATTTTCCAGTGGTAATTGTCTCCAGTTATAGACATGGTATAAGGGTCTAAATGGAGATTTACATACATACATATTTATTACATACCCGTTTTTACATACATATTTCTTAAAACTTCTAAATTAACAGCTGCAAATGTGAGGAGACAACAACAGACCCTAGCGTCGTTGTTTTTCAATCATTTGTTAAGGTAAGGAGTTACTGTTTCATCTTTTATAATTATAAAACTCTATCCCTCATTAAATCATAAATCTTCTCGTAGCATTGAATGGGGTAAAATAATCTATAAATCAGTAATGAGACCCTCACTAACCTACGCAAGCCCCGTTTGGATAAAAGCAGCCCATAGCCACATTAACAAACTTCAAATTATACAAAATAAGTGCCTAAAAAATATTACTAAAGCTCCATGGTTTATAAGCAATAAACAATTACATAGAGAATTAAAAATAGAATAAATTCAGAACTACATTATCAAAATTTCAAAAAGCTTTTATGATACACTACCAGAATCCCCAGCTACAACAACTTACAATCTAGGTAAGAATTACAGTCAACCACAAAGAATCCACTCACGCTATCGTAAGGACATTTTCTAGCCTATTGAAATATCAGAAAATATAATCTTTGCCTCTCTCTCTCTCTCCATCTCTCTCTCCCTCTCTCTTTCTCTCTCTCTCTCTCTCTTTCTCTCTCACACACACACACACACACACACAAAACATAACTTGCCAAGCTCTTTTTTATTATATTGACATTTAGACCTGATTCATCCTATAGTTAATGAAATCATGTATAAACACTCTTGAAAGGCAAAAATGTTGAACAAGAAGTAATAAAATTTTAAAAAAAGGAATTTTATTATTAGAACTTCCCCTAGCCCTTAGTGGTAGTTTCTTCTTTCAACGCTTACGTTTACAAGACAATTCAAAATCGTCGCTCCATGGAAGCTTTTTTGTTTTTATATAGCCAGGCAGTGGCTTAGTTAGGACAAGGGGGCGGTGCGCCCCGGATGGCACCAGGCACCATTGTAGGGGCGACACCAATTAGAAAATTTTACAAATGGAATTATATATTTTTAATGATTTATTTGGGAGAGGGGAGAATGGCCAAATCTTAATCTTGTAATAATAACTTGATTTTTTTCTGATGCGGGAGAATTGTTTGGTGTGGAATACCGGCAAATGTGGGTGGGTGAAATATCGGCAAACTTCCCAGAGGTTCTTCAAATTTTTATCTAATGTAGAGGTGAAGAAATGAAATTTTTGCCTATGATGCTGGTTAAGGGCGTTGTGGACTGCTTCCGTAGCTTTATTAAGTTTCGCTTTTAAGAAAGGGAATCGATGTGTCTGTCATTGGCGTCTCCTTGACGTCTGAGGGTTACGAGGATCAGTATATCACGTGGGATGGGATTCGTGGAGTGACGAGTTGGATTTTAGGTTTCGGAGACGCTGCTTTGGCTGTCTCAAGTATAGTCGGCGTAAGAAATAATCTTGCTTGTTCTATTGCATTGGTAGACGTTGGAAAAGGAGGGAAACGAATGAAATTGTTTAGTTTATCTTCAAATATTTGCCAATTTTTTTTATGGAAAGGATTCAACGAAGACTATGTTATTACTGTATTTGCAATTGTAGATATTAGTATAGCAAAAAAGAACCTTCGTTGGAATCTGTTAGAACAAATTGTACTATAGGTTTATTAAAATCTTCGGATATTACAACATCGAGAATGAACAGGTCTGAGGAAATGGCATAAGGTACAAGAGGGACATGTGAGGTCATGTCGCGGACATGAAGTGGGAGCAAATTTTATACTTCTTAAGTAAAATTTTACAAAATGACTCGTTGATTAACTTTCTATAACATTTTTAGAGATTTTTTTCTTTTAGATCACTACATAGCAGGGATGATCATAAGATCCCACAAGCCATAATCTACATAAAATTAAATTGAAGGAAAAACAGTTACTCTTTCACGATGAAATTAAAGGGAGTGTGAGTTTTTTCATTTAATCTTAGAAATATTAGCTTCATTTAAGCTTAGAAATATTAGAATGTTTACTCTGTAATGCTTATTTTTCGAGTAGGTTTCTACTACGTTATTTTGACTTTTAAAACAATTATTTACAAAGTGCGGAATTTCATCACGGATCCAGGCAGTAATATTTAATTTTCTTTCCTTTCCTAATCCTCACTATTAGTATTTTATTTTTATTTATTCAATTAGCCAGCCACTTCATCAATACTGACTTACAAGGAAAACAATTGCTCTCGGTGCCTCTTTGAAAATTTATTTATTTTGCGATTTTTTAATAACGCAAAATATTCAAAATCTACGTTATCTGTTAAGGTTATCATTGCATTAGCTAAAAATTAAACGACTTTAAATTAATTTTTAAACTTATGTAAAATATTGGTTACGCTATTGTATCAGATATACAACATTAATAATATTAACAAAACTGTCATAAATTTTCAATAAAGGAAACAATAAAAACGATGCAGTAGTGGCAATAATGACACAGTAACAAGAACCCGAGAACATACTCAAAACTGGTCGTTCGTTTTAGATGTCGGTCTCCATTTATAGCCTGTCGTGTTCAGTGGTAATTGTATTCGCGAGCTTGAAGAACCCTCGATCTCTCTACCGGATGTTTTTCGAATTAACGAGGCCCTCTTCTGCAGACGGCGACGGGCCGTCTTTGCAGCCCCCGAGGACGGGCTCGAGGCGGAAAAGAAACAGGGCCGGAGAAAGATGAAAAAAGGAGACGGGGAATGAAGGGGAGACAAAGAGAAAACACTTGCGAAAATTGAGGCGCTGCATGGCGCCAGGCCGACGGACAGCCCCCGGGGGATTGGGGCCTTGAGGGGGGGGGGGACTCGTCGAGAATAGAGATGGACGCAGGTGAGGCTTTGCAACGACCGGAGAGGCGGATTGAGGGACGAGCGAGATTCAGGAAAGTGACCCAGGCAGAAATGTGAAGAATTTAATGGATTGAACGAAGATGATGGAAAGAAAAGTAGACGTGAAAAGGTTTGTGAAAATTTTAAACGTCCACGCATTGAGTTGGTTGGTTGGTTAGTGATTCCGGGTGCGACAACAGCGTAGGTCATTACTCTCGTGAATGTAGTGTATATTTTTCCCCGGGAGATGGCGGTGATCTTCCCCCACTGGATGGCGAGATCCGGCGCCGACCTACCGTCGGCTAGCGGGGTTTTCCCCTAACCAGGACTCTCCCACCAGCGGGGCAAGCTTTAAGCTCCCGACCGGACTCCCGGAATATGTGGTAGTGTAGTGCATGTTAGTGTGTGTGTGTGTGTGTCTGTGTCTGTGTAAGGGGAGAGGCTAGGACAAGGAAGAGGAAGGAAAGATCGTTTGTTAAGGTACTGCTCCGGCAGCACCTTAACAAACGTGGTCCTGGTGTTGATCGGAGAAACCACGGAAAATTACCGATCAGAGCAGCCGGCAGCTAGAATTCTCCTCCAGACATCGACTGAATTCGACCCACCTGAAAAGCTAGTGTCAAAACATCTGCCGCCGTCAGGACTCAAACCTAGGACCTCCCGGTCAGAGACGCTGCAGTGACATCAGTTGATGCACTGAGCTACCGCTCCCGGTCCACGCGTTGAGGTAAAGTTAAGAATAAATTCACACTTTTATCGTTTTCATAACGGATTGGAGCGGGTTGTTGGATTATTTAGATGAGAATAGAGATGAATGCAAGTGAGGGTTCGGAACGAATGGAAAGGCGGATTGGGGGATAATCAGGTCGAAAAGAAGAAGAATGAAATGAATGAGAGATACTGGTGATGATAGTTGAAAAAATAGATGAGAAAAGCCTTATGAAAATGTTAGCCGCCCATTCGTTCAGATCGAATGTAAGAAGAAAAATGAGAATAGCCTCATGTGACATTTTTCAATTGCCTGTCCACATGATGGCGAGATGTTAGAATTCCTTAGGCGAGAGATAATATGGATAGTTAGGATTCAAAAGGGTAAGTGAAGGATATGCAGGTTTGCGGAGAGGTTGACCCAGGTTGAATGTGAAGAACGAAATGGATGATATGAGATGGAGATAGTGGAGAAGAATATTTGATGTGAAAAGGCATGCGAAAATGTTATTCACCCACGCGTCCTGGACAAAGCTGAGAATGAATGTGAATAGGCTCAACCACACGCCGTTGATACACGAATGGAGGGGTGGGGGTGACTCATGAACAGGTATTGGGAGTTGAGACAAATGCAAATTGAAGAATAGAAATAATTACCATAATCAAAGAGGCTAAATAGGAGTGTGAAAATTTTAGATGCCCATGTATCCAGCACCATACTAAAGAAGCATGAAGATGATATATGAACAGGTTTCATACTAAAGAAGTATGATATATGAACAGGTTATGAATATGAACTATTGTTAGAAGTCACCGACATCTCTCCCAGATTACACTAGTTTCTATTCTACGAATATTTTAATCACATTTTTCGCGATATTTCTTGAAGTATATTGACTGAAACAAGAAACTCCCCTGAAGAATACATTGGTCATAAGAAAACAAGAGTTTCAAATCGAAGAGTTTCTGATGATGTTATTGTAGCAACATAAAAATGAGTCAGTTAAATAGAAGAAATTAATCGTGTGAGAGACAACTCGGAAGGTTCTTCTTTAAGTAGAGGGAATATACAGAAATAAAGGAAGTTAATCCTACTGGATATGCTGAACCAACGATGGGCATCAGAAAAAATAATTTGAAGTAAATGAAAATAATGTGGTGAGATTTTGTACTGGAGGCACTTAAGTGGTCGTGAACATAGCAGAAATTATATTTAAAACGGGAGTTTGTGGATTTAGAATGGTAAGGGATAATTTGGAAAATTAAAAGAAGATACATGGGAGATGCACTGGAGAAAGGAAGTTAATATTTGAGAAACAAACTACTTGGAGTTTACAATGGTAATAAAAAAAGCTGTGTTGAGCATAAATGTAATAGAAATAGAGGTGACTGTGATGGTGATTGTAGCGGCGGTTGTGGAGATGGCGAAAATTATGTCGGCGAAGATGAAATGGAGATAGACATTGGTACACCCAGTAATTGGGGTTTCAGTCCCTCCTCCAAAGCTGATGTATGCTTTCCAAATATAGTTTGCTCTAATTTTCAAAAGTAAAGAAAGTAATTCAATATCTTCATTAAATACTCTATCAAAAATATAAATGTAGGTATAAGTCTTTTGAAATTTAGGATAAATGAAAAGATTTTTATAAGAAAACCGCAAATCAACTGCTCATTACACTTAAAGAAAGTCCCCACGGAAAAAAATATGGTAGCACTATTGACGTCGGATATAGTGACCTTCCGATATAAAAACAAAATGTCAGGAAATGAGACAGTGCTGTCAATCTGAGTAGAAGCACCGCGTTCGAAATCCGAGCAAAAGTAGAACGACGAAAGAACGAGCAAACGATGTTTTGCAGCGGCAAACGTGAACAGCGCTGAACAAACGTGTAGTAGGCGGTGGGCAACGGCGATTAGTTCTGCATTAACAGATTGTTTTCGCGTCACACCGCTCTGCTTCGGGGGCCCTGCGCAAATACATTCATCAATAACGAGCAGCCTCCCACGGCCGCCAACATTTCCACCACAGCAGCCATCGCCTTTCCTGAGGCCTTTGACGCCGGCATCGCCGTTGCCCCGACATTTCGTCTCCGTAGTGCTATCCGTACCTCCACCAGCCTACTTGAACGTTTCAATGTTACAATTGCCGCCTCGTTAATTGACCCACACAACTGCTAGTACTGAGATAGTGCTTGTATTGGAGTGGGATGATGTTTTGTTGTAAAACTAGTCGTCACAAGCTGCTATGTTAAATGAAAGAAAGGCATGAAGTGCGTTTTGTGTATTAGGGCTGAAATTACTTAAATATTTGAAGACTAATAAATGCACATTTAAGTAAAAGATAATTAAAAATTTTATAACAAGAAGACTAAGGATATCGATCTGAAGTTTATGTGCAGCAGTGAAATGGAATAAAAGTCGTGTTCTATAACATGTCCTTTCTTTATATCCCTCACAAGACACCATTGTTTCAAAACATACCGAAACTTCCACGAAGATTTGACAAAATAAGTTACTGAATAACGCGCTGTTCACTACCCTATTCATCTTCACTACCCTATACACTGTAACTTCCATTGAATTACAACCTACCAAAGGCCATCTGTACTGCCGTCTTTACTCCCTGTAGCGGTGCCAAGGAAGCCCAACGTACCGCACCAATGCCAACACTACCTAACCGCCGTCTTCAGAGCAGCCATTAAAGGGACAATTGTCAGCGCACCACTCCCACACTCACCACCATCACCAAGAGACTTCAAAAGCACTCCCTTTGGATTGCCACTAACACAACTACCACGTTCACACTCACCACCACCACCAGCATCATCACCTCCATCGCCACGCCTGTCACTACAACCATCATTGTCACCATCTCCCCATATTCACAAGCACCTTCAATTCTTTCACTTTGAACTACCACAACCTCCTCCCTGCCTTCGTCATCGCCAGTGTCACCGCCTCCGGCGTCGCTGCCGCCACAGGGCGCCTGAAGATTTGTGTGCCGCGGCGCCAGTGGCCTCGTTAATTGCTATCTGGGCGGTGCGCGCTCTTGCGTCCGCGCCGGGCGTCGTTAAAACCCGCAGGCTTCAATGGGCCCGCGCCGCCGCCGCCCCGCTCCGCTGCCCCGCACCCAGAATGAAGTCGTTAGTGTGTAGCGGGAGCGGGTGCGCAGCCCGGGGCGTCTCCTGCGTTTGCCTATTCCGTCTGTGCGTTAGTCTGTTTGTTCCGTCTGTGCGTTAGTCTATTTGTTCCGTGTGTGCGTTAGTCTGTTTCGTCTGTGCGTTAGTTTGTTTGTTCCGTCTGTGCGTTAGTCTGTTTGTTCCGTCTGTGCGTTAGTCTGTTTGTTCCGTTTGTGCGTTAGTCTGTTTGTTCCGTCTGTGCGTTAGTCTGTTTGTTTCGTGTGTGCGTTAGTCTGTTTCGTCTGTGCGTTAGTCTGTTTGTTCCGTCTGTGCGTTGGTCTGTTTGTTCCGTGTGTGCGTTAGTCTGTTTCGTCTGTGCGTTAGTCTGTTTGTTCAGTCTGTGCGTTAGTCTGTTTGTTCCGTGTGTGCGTTAGTCTGTTTGTTCCGTCTGTGCGTTAGTCTGTTTGTTCTGTCTGTGCGTTAATCTGCCTCCACCGTTCATGGCAGATCCACCAATCGGGACATCGTACACGATGACTATGTTCTCTCTGGCTGGTTTGAGAGTCAGTTTGAAGGCGATTCCTTATATGGGCTCGTGTACTGGAGGGTTCTTAGTTTTCTGCTTTCTTTCGTGAACGTATTACGTTTTCTCTTTGCTCTACCAGTGACGTCGTTTATGGTCTATCAATTTCCTTCATTTATTAACTCTACCGTCAAAACACATGGTCTTACCTGAAGTTGTTTGTGTGTAGCGAGAGCGGATGCCCAGTTCGGGACGTCTCCTATGTTAGTCTGTTTACTCCTGCTGACATTTATGGCTGATCCAACAATCGGGTTCTCATACACATGTTCTCTCAGGCACTTTTAGGAGTCGTTTTGAAGGTAACTGTATACATAGGGTATTGTAGTGTAATGTTTTTAGTTTACTGCTTTCTTTCATAAAGGAATTACTTTATCTCTTTGCTTTTACAGAGGCGTACTTTATTGTCAATCAATTTCCTTCATTTCTTGACTCTATCGTCAAAACCTATTTTCTCACCCGTTGTTGAATGAATTTAGTGTGTAGCAGGTAGGAGTGCGGGTGCCTAGTTCGAGACGTCAATTGTTTTAGGCTATTTGCTCGTTTGCCATTCACTGCGCCTAGGCAAATCCACTAATCGGAAACTTCACCCCCAAGGCGTTGTTCTCTCAGGTTGTTTCGGGAGCCATTTTGAAGATGATGGTTTGTGACGATCATTTTCTGAAGACGTTTTCGTTTTCTGCTTTCTTCCATAAATGGATTGCGACTCTTTTTTGTTCCCAAAGTGAAGTGCATTTTCATCTGATAATCTCCGTCATTTCTTGACAGTGGGATGAAGAGCGTTGTCTGAGCAGCTGTCGGATGAAGTCGTTCGAGATTAAGACTCCTTAGATGTTAGACTCTGTTTCTTCCATCGCTTCTAGGCAGTCACCCCTTGTGGTAACGATCGGAAGCTCTTCCAAGAACCTTATGTTCTCCCTTGATCAGTGTGTTTTGGGTATCATTTTGAAGGTGATTGTGAATGTTGAATCGTATGTTGATACAGGTTTCGATTTTCTATTTTTTCTTTCAAGTCAACGAATTATTTTGTTTCTTTTCAACACTTTCTGGTTTGCCAATCCTCGCCCCTTTGTTAACTCAACAGTTGTTGAATAAAGACGTTAGTATGTATTATGTTCAGTATTTGGAAGTAGAAGATTGATTTAATATAAAATTTATTTGGTTCAAACTCGTTATATTTGGTGAGACATTTTTACACCAAACGAATGACTTTCCGCTAAAATTAATCTTACATCTCCCGGCGGGTGACGCTTCTCTCGTCACGCCGCGACTTCACCGTCGGTCGTGTAGAGCGGATGCCCCGAGCTGCAGCATCCCTTTCCTCGGCCGTCACCTCTGGCTGTCGTTGCAAGGGTCACGTGCCCCAGTTGGGTCGTTTTCCAGCATGTGTGGGTGACTCCCACGCAGTGGTCGCCTCCGAGCGCTCCACGGGTCTGTCGGAGCGTGGGCCTGCAGCTTCCGATGTGCTCGCGTCGCCCCTCACCGGGCGGTCACGCAGCCCCCTCGCTGATGACCCGACCCGCTTCTGCTGACTGAGCTCCGTCTCGTTCTCAGCGCTCACCTGGCGCTCTCCCGTATGACGCAGGGGACCTGTAACGTATTGTAAGGCTACAGCTAGCGACCGCCGGGGCGCCACAACGGTGCTGCGGCAAGAGATTAGACGCCAGGGGCCAGACAGGATGTGACACGCCGAGGTATTCTGAGAAATCTTGAGAGCTAGGGAAAGGGATGCCCAAAATGCGGGACAGCGCATTTTTGCCGCGTGCCGCGTGACAAATTCTTGGAATCCAAAGAAATGGATTTCCAAAAATGCCTGGCAACGCGACTAGCGCGGGCCGTGTGCAAAACCCAGTGATGTTTCAGGTCACGTGTGTGGTAGCTATATAAGAGCGAACGCAGAGCGCGGGGGCGAGGTTTGTTGAGCTGAGTGGGAACCCTCGTGCGAACGCACAAAACTTGCGCCCAGGGCGGTGTGGAGCCGAGCTAGGCTCGTGCGGCAACCCATATGTTGGGACGCCGTTGTGGACTATATCCACGGGTGACCGAGGTCGCCGGAGATGTCTGCTGTGTGCAGGAGTCTCGCTGAGGAGTGGCGCGGGCCACGAGTCAGTCATTTCATTTTTAAGGATCGCTCCCGCGATCAGGGAAGTAAACATCTACCAGAGCTGAGTAACTTAAATTATTACTGTACATATTGTGAATAAACTTGTACATATTTATCAATGAAGCTCGTGTCTGTGATTAGTGTGTATTCCCACGACGTCACAGACCATACTCTCCGCTGCCTGCAACTGCCCTCGACGGAACACTACTGAAACTCACTACACTCTGTACTGACTGAACTGCCCCAGGTACTCACCTCACGTCACATAACTCTGCTGAATCCCTGCTGAACGTCTGCCACGAACTGCGACTGTGTGCTGACGTAAACTATTTGCTCCGAACTCTGACGGTGAACTGCTCTGAAATTAATAGTGTTTGCCTGGCGCTGGCTGGCCCTTTATATACACCAGGCGCCGCGCTGGTAGAGACTCGCGTCTCGCCAGGGGGCCGATGGCGCGTGTCTCGGCCACGTCGCTGCTGCTAGCGGCCCTGCTAGAGCGCGTTGCCCATGGCGCGCGCGCGCGGATGATTTCAATGATCACCGGTCCCAACAGTGTGTTGTGGAACGGGTTGCGAGGCAAACGACATCGCCTGTCAGTGTGTTTTGCTCCTCCAGCCGTATTCTGCATACAGAGCACCGCCCCAGCCAGGACAAGCTCTAAGCTCCAGCCTGGTCTCCGGGCATGTGTAGTAGTGTAGTGAATGTTAGCGTCGGGGTGTGTAATATTTATTCTTAAATTCTATTTACATAGCTAACTTATGGCCTAGCTTACAAACTAGATACTTACAAACTAATCTAAATCTACTTTGTCTTACATCCTAACTTAATCTAACAACGAACATTATTTACATTATTTACGGTAAGCAATACATACACATATAACACTTACAAAAGCATACACTTTTAACATTACACATGAACTCATATAAAAATTATTTACACTATATATGCATCGACGACATCATTTCAACAGCGGTTGCAACTTTAACACTGTACACTATTTACATTATTTACACTGGTCAAAGTATACAAATACACTTATAAACACAATCCATGAAATCATTTAAACACTATTTACACTGTACATGCTTGTAGGCACTTCATTTAAACCGTATTGTCTTTGTTTAGGCTCGCCTGTACTCGACTGGGATGAGGTCATCTTGGGCAGTGTGGCGAAAATAGCAGGCAGCGCTCCCTGCTATAGCCTCGGCGACAATGCGCTCACATAGCACTAGCATCTTTTCGCCAGCGGTAAATTTACGGAGCAGCGCTGCACTTGACTCACACCACTCGCCCAGAGCTCCTACTACGATGGGAAGGAAGCTGACGTCCCGGAAGTTCCTGGCTGCTAAGAAGGGGCGAATATGTTCGTATTTCGCCGCCTTCTCATCATAGCGTTCACCAAGGCGCCCCGGGTATGCTACGCTGACCGAGGCGTCGACGACGATCGCTTGATGGTCCTTAACCAGCACCAGCTCCGGACGGTCCGGGAGAGGATAGGAAAAGGAGGAGGTAGGAAAGATTGCGCGCGATACCTGAACCAGTGGTGAGGGTTTCATTTGAAAACGTCCATTCTGCACTGTCTCGTCGAATTCACTGGTGCGGTCGGCAGATAGAAGTTCCTACACGTTGGCACTATTTTCATACTTCGAGTTCTATCCACTGTTCACCGCATCAATTCGTGAACTTTTGTTATTAAAAACACGTGATGTACGTGCAGTACGAATGTATCATGTTACATGTAAACCACAAACAAACGTAAGTTGGTCATATTTTTGCTTTACAATGTTGAAAATTTTACTAATTCATTTCCACAATAGAAGACTAATCAGGTGGTAGGCTTCAGATAAGCTGCTTAACTGACTTGCTGTGGTTATAGAAACCGTAAAAAATAACGTAATTAAATATTCGATGGACGTGAACTTTTTACAATGGGATACCTTCAAAGCCGTCAGGAGAGTATTGATGTCATTTGTATTGGCTCGGAGGATATATTTATTGATATTCTGGAGAAGCATTGTTATTATTCATCAATATTACTATCCGTATAACTAAAACTTTTCTTATTAACCCGATCAGCAGTTTTTCATTGCTTGGCCCTTGTCATCGGGCCTGTCGCTACAAGTGTAATGAAAATAACAAACCTTTGGTAAAGACCTACAACCATTTGTTTATTCAGTTGCCTATTCCACTGATTGGCCAAAGTGATTTTATTAGTTTCTATTTCTTATTATTTTGAAATATAATTATTCTTCACGACATTTTATTTGAAATTATGTGCATAAAATATTTTATGAAAACAACAACAGAAGATTCTTCACTGCTACTAGTCCTCTAGTACAGTTCTATATTGTTTCATGCCTCTCCTCTCCTGTTCTTATTCTTACCCCTCGCCCTCCCACTCACTTTCGGCCTTCCCTCCACTCGTAATATGCCTTCCTCATTCCGCGACCTTCACCTCGGCCGGGCCCGTGAGCCGCTCCCGGATCTCTGCAGTCCGTCTGTTCGCTTTACGACTGCCCCTGCAATTCGCTCCTTCCGATTGCGTCGCCGCCGAAAAAAAAGCAAGTTTCTGGCCGAGTCCTCTGCAGATTTATTTCGCTTGTTGGAGCGCGCCTCGCCGGCCTCGACCCGGCTGATGGGCCCACGCTACCAGGCCCTTTAGGGATTGTTTTGAAATGACGTCGCTATCGCGCTGATTTATAAGCCAATGCGAGATCCTGGGGCCGAGCTGAGGGCTGGGGTGAGAGAAGTGGTGATTGTGGATTGAAACCATAAGTGAGGTGGATTTATTGATTAAAGTTTCCAGGCAGGTGCTACTGTATGTGTAGTATATTTTTCTATCACGGAAGATGACAGTGTTCTTCCCCTCTGGATAGCGAGATCCGGCGGTCACCTATACGTCGGCTGATGGAAAAGTTTCCCCTCCGGGTGTAACCCTCCAGCCCCCGCTGGGACAAGCTGTAATGATTGATTGATTGTTAGTGATTCAACCAATAGGAACACTAGTTACGTAAGTGTAGTGCATGTTTTTTTCTGGGGAGGAGGCGGTGATCTTCCCGCGCGGAATGGAGAGATCCGGCACCGCTCTACCGCCGACTAGCGGGGTTCTCCAACCAGGTGTCTCCCACCACCGGGGCACCGCCCAAGCCGGGGAAAGCTCTAAGCTCTCGACCGGCCTCCGAGCATGTGTGGTCCATGTCAGTTACTTAAAATCACTGTTGTATCGGACCGAAAATAAGGGTCCATCACTCTCTCTCTCTCTCTCTCTCTCTCTCTCTCTCTCTCTCTCTATATATATATATATATATATATATATATATATATATATATATATATATATATGTTGTGAGGAGATGGTAAACAGAATATAAGAGCTTATCAATGGTAAAACGGTATTGGAACGAGTGAAAGCCATAGTAGGACAGTAATGAGGCGATATGGCAGAGGAAGTTAGAACGAGAGACAGAGCAGAGAGACAGGTTCGGCGACACGTATTCGTGTGAGGCCGAAGCTAATAAGGTGAGCGTTGCGCAACGCAGGTGCGGAACAATATCCAGACTACATCAACAAACCGAAGATCTGTGGAATAACAAATTAATATTTTCGTGGACGGAGTACAATAGACGTACGATGACTGAATAATTTGCTTAGGTGGACGGTATACCGGTAACATAGTGAGCCATAAGTTAATGCATGGGACATGATCATTCGGAGTGAGAATAAAGGTGTTTTGTCACCGCTAAGGCATACAGCGGACTGAAGAGAGAGATGCAGCGAGGCGAGTGTCATCCTAAAGGAAAGTTCCCCAGCCGCCATTTGAGGTTGTATGCGCTGCACGGCCAGGGACGCGCCGGCGAGCAGCTTGAAGGTCAGCCCGGCTGTTTCCAACCATTGGCGGCGGCAGCGTGGGGCGTCGGTGACAAAGATTCGTCAAGTAGTAAGATCGCTTCCGAGCGAAATTTATTTACCCGATACAAATAGGTTCGTGCAATAGTAAGGGAAGATGATTGATTGATTGATTTTTTCGTGTTTCCGGGGGCGTCAACTGCTTCGGTCAATAGTCCCGTTAGTGTAGTGCATGTTTTTTCTCGGGAGATGTCGGTAATCTTCCCCCGCTGGATGGCGAGATCCGGCGCCGACCTACCGTCGGCTTCCCCCCAACCATGACCCTCCCACCAACGGGGCACCGCCCCAGTCGGGACAAGCTCTAAGCTCCCGACCGGTCTCCCGGAATATGTCGTAGTGTAGTGCATGTTAGTGTAAGTGTGTGTGTAAGGGGAGAGGATAGAACTAGGAATAGGAAGGACAGGTCGCGCGCGGTCCGTGGCCCGTTTGGTAGGGTACTGCTCCGGCATTCGCCTGGTGTTGATCGGAGAAACCACGGAAAACTACCGATCAGAGCAGCCGGTCGCTAGAATTCTCCTCCAGACAGCAGCTGAATTCGACCTAGCTGAAAAACTAGTGTCGAAAATCCTGCCACCGTCAGGACTCGAACCTAGGACCTCCCGGTTAGAGGCGCTGCAGTGACATCAGTTGATGCACTCAGCTACCGCTACCGGTAAGGGAAGATGATATAACTTGATAGGGGGGAATATTGGTTTTATATACAACGGTACGGGTGGGGGGCAAGCCCCGGAGTGAACAGTTATTTGAAAGAGAGGGGAAGGTACATCTGTAAAAAGAAAAACTATGTAATTCATGTTTGCAAGTAATTTATTAAGTCTGATTATTTGGTTCATACAGAATGCAACCCAAACAGAAATGGGAGCTCTCACTCAGTGTTAAGAGTACCTTAGTAGTTACAGGCCGTAATTATGTATGAGAATTCATATTTCTATTAACAGTAATTTTAGTAGTTCAACTTGTATCAGTGACTAATGAATGTTCCATTTCGTTTGTTTAAATTTTGTTTCATTGAAAATAAATTGCAATAAGGTGCTTTGCAATGTATTTTCTACGTTTGTGCAACCCCATATGAGCCCTTTCACGAAAAGATACATCTGTTCCCCCTTTTAATAATCAAATATTCAAATATTGGTTGTAGTGAACCAATATCTGGTACATCACTATATATATATATATATATATATATATATATATATATATATGTATATATATATGTATATAGTGTATTATATTCATTGTATTTGTACCAAAAATTTTAAAAATTCTTAAATGAATTTAAGTGAATGAAATTTTCACTCAGCTGTATCATGGTCCCTATTTGCTTTAATACCCGTCATTAATAAGAGGGAGGAATTGGAACAAATACAATGAAGATTGAGTTAAAGATCTATATGGAAATGTTGCAGACCTTCCTAAGAAAAATAACGTTCATCACAAAATTTATATCGACATGGAAAACCAATACCAATCATGAAGAAAATATATTGAATTCTACAAGTATCTTTTCCCAATATTCACCAATGCTGTAACAGTCAACACAGAAATATTTATACAGAGTGGAGGGAAGGATTGTTGCCTAACTTTCGATTATGCAAACAACGTCATATCAACATCATTCAATCAGTTTTGAATACATTTTTGCAATGCAATATACCAGTTCGGGTTTAATTAACTAATATTCTCGCAGTAAACTCATATAAGAGAGTTTTATAAACAACAAAGCTCAAATTTGCAGCTCTTATAACGAAATTAATTACAGTAATGTTTTTCAGATTGCCATATTGTCTAATAATTTATTTTGTAATAATTGTACAACACCTCAAAAGGCTTTGTAGCCGAACAAGGAAGATAAAATACAGATTTAACAAAAATTGTAATACTATTATCGATTAACATAGTGTCATTTATAATAATAATAATCATCATAATAACATGTTGAAGATGAATAGATAAACTACTGTAAACACATTACCATTTTCTATACATAATGTCTCAGAACAAAAAATCTACGGCAAGTAGGGACGATGAAAGATCACGTTTCTAAGGAAATGAAAGAATGAGTGAATTAATGAAAGTCATTTAACGAAGTTACTCAATGTAACTTTGCTCCTAATTGTTAGGCAAAGCAGTAGTGTTTGACATATTTACGAAATATCAATGGCTGCATGAAAATGTGATCTGCCAACATTAAATTATGCATGCAGAGCAGCGCATGTGTTGCCAGCCAGAGGTATATGCCACATAGCACTTATATAAAATTTCCCATCGTGTGTTCATTAGAAAAAGTTGCCTTCACCCTCCCAGTATATACTAGACGTTCATAACATTTATTCTTAGAAATTTTGTAAGTATTATGAGAAGACATTTCAATCTAAAATATTTTCTTTGGACCAGAAAGCTTGCTTTTTGGAGAAATTTTAAGACATTTACTTCGGGTATGTGAATTGGGTATTAACAACACTGATATTCCGACCCTTTCAAATAAAAGCTTAACTTACTGTCCAAAGCACTTTTACATATTTTATAAAAGTAAATGAATAAATATGCAAATTATATAAGTTGAACATTAACTGTGATGTATAAATAAATTACTATGAAACTGTCAATTAAAGATTAAAGTCTAGTCGATAAAGGAGCAAGAAAACTGAATCGAAAACCTTAATTAACAAACCTTAAAATAATTCATCAATGAAAATACCTCCTGAGTTTCTCAGTTTCTTCAGTAACTTTCTTGGGAATAATTCTTAATCGTCTACAACCATTTCCACTGCCTCATAAAATCGTCTACCTCTGGCATTCACTTTTCTTCGGAATAACAACAATCAGCGAAAATATGGTAGAAAAAGATAGCCTAGACTATCTTCACCTTTGCATCTCTAGTAGCTTTTGGGCCATAAAATACATTCAATCACTTCAGATTGCATCACTGGAAACACTCACTTTTCAAAGTCTTAACGCTACACAATACGATATTCTCTACAGTCATTGAACAAAAACTTCACTTCCTCTCTGGTCAACAGGTGGACGATGACCTTTCCTACTGTAGTTTCTGCGAACTAGAGTATAGTTTTGCTCGCGCTCAAAAGCTGGCGTTTTGAGAGCCATAATATGGCCCTAGGCACCACGTGATTCAATTAACCCTTCGTCGGTCGACGGGTGAGTTCCGTGTTCAGCTTTGATTTCAATTGTTTTTTGACAAGTTACAATAACAAGAGGTTCTTGAAACACTCTCTACCTTCCTAGAAAATGTATGACCGTGAAGTAGTATCGCAAACAACTGAAAGTTCATGTACCAGAGAGCCGCTGTTGTTGTTGCTACTGCCTAAATGTTATTGCCATGCCAACCGTCGACCATGCCCGTTAGTAATTAATTATTGTATTGTAATTTTTATTTTAATCCACCAGCACTGATCTAAACAGGGAAATACTATTTGTGTTTATTATTATTACTATTGAAACTGAATTTCTTTTCTTTAGATTATCCATTGTGTTTACTGCCACTTTTGTAGGTTTATAAAAAGCAGAAGCATAAAATTTTCTTCAACTCTGAAAAATCTGTAATTTCTTACACATTTGGAGATGGTAAATAGGAGAAACATATCTTTGGATTTTGGCTTCATAGAATATTTGAACTCCTTTCCCTAAAAATCCCAAACATGGAGCTACATTGCAGACGGCTTTGGAGAAAAAAAATTACTTTATATGTTCTTTACTAACTAATTCCACTGTAAATGTTAATCAATGTCACAAATTACGTTGCCTGAGGTTAATGTTCTATCAAAGGATGAGAGTAAAATATAGCAAGGCGGGATCTAGCAGCTCTCAGGCATGCCCTGTTTACACATTGTTCATCATCCATTTTTGCAGAATACTTTTGCAGACCACTGAGCGGACGCATTGTCTGCAGTATAGTATCACGAGGACAGAAAACCGAAGTTATTTCAGACAATTGAGAAAGTGAGAGGAGTTAAATCTTTTGCATTTCATGTTTCATCACGTTTCGATTTTTGAAACAAGATACAGCACCTACAACCGAAACAAAACGAAAGACTTGAATATGCATTGTTGCTAACAAGGCACGAAAACTACAATTTTCTGTATAAAGAAGCTGATTTTTGTGTCAAAGACCTCTGATACTACTTGTAATCATTCTAAAGAAAAATATTTAAATAATTTTGAGAACTCAAAAAATGTTCAGACAACAACGTATTTTTAATATTTTTTATTTTCCATTGAAATAAATTTATATTGATTTTACGAGAATAAATCATTGATCCCGGTGAATAAGCTGATAAGTCAAAATAACTTAATTTTACAGGTGAGAAAAAATAACTTTAAACAAATGCTGTAAATCAGGGATTAATGATATTGAAACAAAATCTACACACAAACATTTTCGTTTGCATATTACCTTCGTTTGAATATCATTAATTCCTGATTTACTTCAGTAGAAAGTTGTGTTTTGCTCTCCTGTAAAATTAAGTTTTTTGACTTATCAGCTTATTCACCGGGATCAAAGAAATATTGTCTGGATATACAATTGTAAAAGTTTACATTAAAAAGAAAAACAACTGAAACACACGTATCAATTTACGGCATGACCGCGAGTGAGTGCAGCGCTCACCATCGACCAATGGCGTCCATCTGGGATGAGGGTGGGGGTCGACCAACGAAGGGTTAAGGAATTATGAATAGCAAAAAAATTCAGCTTTTTTGTGGTACCTATTTTGCACATTCTCCGCTCAAGAAAATATGCGACAGCGCTTCCGTTGGATGAAGGCGAGTTTCCTGAAAATGAAACGGTCAATTAACACAATAAAAAAACGCATCAACAGTAATGAAATACTATCTTTATGAGCGAGGCTATCAGCATTAAAATGGACTAGCGCATATTTCTTGTAAACTGTGTTTAACGTTTTAATCTCATCACCCAGCAAAACTATTATCTATACCGGTTTCACAGTGTTTCCATTAATAATTATCACGTTATTGTAAATAAACGTTTTAGCATTAAGAGTATTTGTGTTACAGTTGGTGAATATGCTATGAAGGTACTTACTATGCAGCATGATTCATTTAATTTACTCTGTAGCACACATAGATCATCTGTTTGGAGATAGGATCTCCTTTGTCATTGTAACGCCGAGTGTCACGATATTTATTTATTTAATAATACAAGAATATTCTTTGCAGAATATTTCAATATCCAAACGGACGTTAATTTTAGAAGTGAAGGGCGATCATACTATAGAATTAACTATTACTAGTATTTTTCTTTGACTGTAATGGAATCTGAAGAAATCCTAATATATTTTTTGATGAAGATTATCAGATGACTATATAATTTTCAACCCGATGTCTCTTGCAATAATGATATAACTTTCATTCTTAAGAGTCTCCATGAACTTTCTCAATAGCGTCCTAAACAAAAAACATGAATATTTAATGATTTAATCTGTCGTATTCACACCGCTATGAATGGCAATTTGCATCAGAGATATGTTTTATTAAAGACCGCATACTTGTGCCACAAATAAAACTCAAAAAAATATTATGGTGTGTAAAAATGTGTATCGGCAAAATGTGTATTTTCTGAAATCACAGAATTCGGGGATAAAGACACTGTCGTACATCACATAATAACGTCAAGCGTAAATTGAGCATTTACTTTAATGAAAACGAATCAAGAAAAATGTTATTTCCCGGTACGAATATATCAGTGTTAATTACAGAAAGTGGTATGTAGGTATACGACATTACTCTATTCAAATTATTTTGCACTATTTATTTTGTACCTGGTAAATGTCTAGCATTTTATGAAGAAGGTCCCGAAAGAGAACAATGTCAACAGAGAAAAATAATTTTTCTTCTTCACTAAGCCTTGAGAAATGGTAGAAGCAGATATCATCCAAACTAGTAAACCACGCACAGAGATTGGGTGTGTCCAGTTCCTGGAAATTAGAAAAGGAATGTGAATTGTCAACCCATACAACGAACATTCGTGTTTTAATTTTATTAAGATTTAAGGAATTAAGGTTTTATCTGCAAAGGTCACCACATAAATATATAATATTCATCTTCCTTTTTTCATTTACGATGTACCGATATAATACACATTAACAAGCCATTTACAACCAGGACACAGAAACAAAACGATAGTCATTTACATTTTCAAAACGATATCTGGTATAATTTATGAGGAGTAGACTGGAATATAAAATTTATTTTTACAACTCACTACAATCTACAACGCTATACACCTGATATTAGGGAGATAAATGTTACTGTTATCAAATTTTGAACTTTCATCTCTATTTTTAAAATTTTGTAATGTTAACACATACGGGCAGAAACTCATTCAAATTTGACGCCTAACTTCAAATAAAAGAAATATAAGCTCTTCTTGGCATAAATTAATAGCTAAGAATATGCATTTCAAACATGCTGCGCCAGAGATTGGAAAAAATTGCAAACCTCATTGAAGAAAGTAAAAAAGATGGGTCTAAGAAGAACAACATTTTCAAGCTACTAGTGCCAACAGGGTGCAGCACTGTCCAGGCTATCGCGATCGACAAATTTGCGGAACGGGAGCTGATTTCCATCTAAGACGCCGTTAGAACGCATTGTTTAATCAGCATCCGGACCAACTGGGGCGGAATGCGTCGCATACGAAGGCATTCTTGCATACCTAGTCGCTGATGGTGTTTATTGACGCTCGGTGCTTTATCAAAACTCCTTGGCTGTGACAAATATTTTCTCCGAGAGCAAATGAGTCCGCGGAAAAACAGCAGAAGGACGTATGCATGCACGCAATATTTGTAAGAAATGTCCTAATAACTCCCAAGACAGGACACAGAATATTTTTCTTGAAACACGTACTTTTAAAAGTCAGATTATAACGCCGGTGTGTGATGACAGTCTAATTGGTCCATTTTCAGAATAGTTCCATTGATAGAATCATTGGATGCGGTTTAGAATCTCCGACGAGAAAAAAATTCTCTCTGCCGGCCATCGAATGTAACACGAAGCATTTCGATGCCTCAATGAGAAATATTAATGTTTGTGGGGACATGACAGAAACGAATTTCCATCCATGAGCCCTGAAAAAATCGAAAGAAATATTTTTTTAGTTATCTCAAAAACTGTTTTTACTCTTAGCTCCTTTGTAAATTTAGGTCTTCAATTGAAGAACCAACGTATCTAAAACGAATGACTCTCATCCACCCCTCCCTCCTTTCTTTACTCACTCATTCCACTCAACCACCTTTCCCCTCTCACTCACCACTCCTACAAACGTCCTCCCTTTATGACTCCCCTCTCTCTCTTCGACCCTCTCTCACTCTCTTCTCACGACCCTCGTTCACTCTCCCCTCACTCCCGCCTCACTCACGCCTCACTCACGCCTCACTCACGCCTCACTCACCTCTCACTCACCCCTCACTTACCCCTCACTTACCCCTCACTCACGCCTCACTCACCCCTCATTCACCCCTCACTCACCCCTCACTCACCCCTCACTCACCCCTCACTCACCCCTCACTCACCCCTCACTCATCCTTCACTCGTTCCTCACTCATTCCTCTCTCATCTCTCCCTCATCCGTCAATAGCCACTCATTCACCCCGCACTCATCCTTCTCCACTCCTCCTTTCCTTTCCTCGCTCTCACTTGTCCTCGCTCATCTCTCTCTCTCGCTCTCTCTCTCTCTCTCTCTCTCTCTCCTCACTCGTACGTCTCTCGTTCCTCACTTGTCCCTCACTCCTCACTGATTGCTCATTCATCCCTCACTATTCCCTCACTTATCTCTCACTCATCTCTCACTCACCCCTCATGTCTCACTGTCCTCACTCATTCACCCCTCACTTACCTCTCACTCACCCCTCTCTCGCCTCTCTCCCACATCTCACTAACGCCCACCCAGCCTTCCGTGCCCCCTCACCCTGAGCGTCCATCCTCCGAGCGCGTCCTGCCCGTAGAAGGTGTGCGTGCGCCCGGGGCGCGCGAGGAGCGCGGCGGGCAGCGGGCCGTGCGTGCGCGTGACGGCGTGCAGCAGCGTGGCGTCGCAGCGCGCCTGGCGGTAGAGCGGCGCGGCCGCCGCCAGCTCGGCCGCCACGCAGCCCAGCGACCACACGTCGGCGGCCGCGCAGAACGCCTGGCCCAGCGCCACCTCGGGCGCGCGGTAGCACACCGTCTGCGCGGACGGCGCCTCGAGGGCCGCCCTCGCACTCAGCGCGTTGCTGAAGTCCACCAGCTTCACGTGCCAGCGGTCCACCGGGTGGGCCTTTAACATGATGTTGCTGGGCTTCACGTCAGCGTGGATGATGTCCAGTTCCTGCAAGCAGAATGCGTTATCGGTCGTGCGAAATGGAAGAGGATTTGGCCGGTGATAGGTATGCTGTTTCTACTGCGGTTTTTACAGAACTGCCTCCCAAGGTTGCTCAAGGCCCGTCACCTCGAAGGCATTGCGGAACGGTTTTTGGCGTCTTTCTCGGACGTGCCGCTAGAGTCGCTTCATCTGCAGCACTGCTTGTCGCGAGCATTTGACACATAGCGGCATGGCCGAGAAAGACGGGAAAAAAACGTTAATAAATGCCATCGTGGTGATGGGCCTTCAGGGACCTTGGGAGGCAGCTCTGTAAAAACTGCAGTATTTGTCTGTACGTGTTACATCAATTACCTCGGGATATTTATAACAAAAGATTTGGGATATAATGCATTCAATCAAAAACACTACACGAATTTAACTTAAATTTAAGTTAAATATTTGTTTTCCGAGAATAAAACAATACTTATTGAGTGTCTGTTGATTTGACTTACTGCTGTCTAAATGCTATTTACTTCTCCAAAGAAAATATTTGCGTATATATTTGCAATATTTCGAGCACGAAATGCAATTTGATATTGACAAGAAATTTACCCTTAATAATCTCGGAAGTATGATTTTTAAAGTTGGTTGTGGCTATTGCTAATGATTTTTAGTTTTCCAGTTAAGCAGCAGAAAATATATTCGCACTCGAGTAATGAACTCTTGTTAAAAAGCTACGGAGAGCTCGTAAAGCAACGAGATAACACTTTCTTCTATTGGAAACCCTGCATCCTAGTGGAGTCATCCTCCCTTCTGCACGCCGTCTTCGACACTTTCTAAAGATGTTCGAAGCCCTGGCCGCCATGTGGTGACGTTACACTGTAAATGAAATGTGTTAATATGCATTGCTTACCTCAAGTTTCCTCAAAGCACAGAAGAGTTGTTTGAGAATTGTAGCAATGGCGTCCATCCTCAGCGGTTCTTCGTTTTGTGAGCTCATGAAGGCGGCTAAATCGATGTCCAGGGCCTCCATCACAAGGAACAGGTAGTTGTCGCATTCGAAAGCTTCATATAAGCGAACGAGGTTGTGGAGGTCAGGATCGTGGAGGCTTATCCGCGCCAGTGCCCGAGCCTGCGTGACCACGAAACGTAGAATTACATCGGAAAGACAGCAAAACCCAAGGTTCAAACGATGAACGTATTGATATGAGCAAATTGTCTTTCAATTTCTAAAGTTAATGTCCAACTTAGGTAGAAAACCGCCTATTAACAAGAAAGATAACACCACAAAAATCATCATATCTTTGTCAAGTGAAGACATAAGTTTAGATAATATAAATTGCCTTTCACCGCTCCGTTGAAGTTTTTTCCTGTGTCCTGAGAATGCTTCAGGTGCTTCATTTTTATTGTGCACCAACGATATACTTACTGTATTTCAAGACATAATCATGTGTTGAGAAAATTTTTATGAAAGTTGTTTAATTACTATATAAACACATTTTTGCATCTTCTTTTAGGGATCAAAGAATTCTAAGAAATCAGGATTGTGTGTGAAATACCTTTACATAAATTAAATGTGATACGATACCGGAAAGACCACAGCTCTAATTTTTGCGTAAATAAGTAAAACTCACAGTTTAACTCAGAATATTCCTTTTGCTTTGTTAGGTGTAAAAATGCCACATATTCTTTCATTGTTAATATTATCTACACGGGTGAGTTACTCTATTGACTTCAAATTGAACACTTCTAGTGAGAGGTACAGTTTACGAACAACGTGCGCTCGCTGAACAGGTCTGACCTTTCCCAAATAAAAGATTCGATTTGGTATTGAGTGACTGCTTGGATAGTTCTACCTCATTCCTCGCCGCTTCACTCCAGTGGCCCTCCAGTCGCAGCACCTTAATGGCTCGCGAACGGGCAGATGCTGCCTCCCGGCAGTGGAGTACCTGTAGCAGAATTCAGCAGGCATAATTCAGCAGAACGTTTACTAGGTACCTTCGAGACTACAAATTGCCATTTGGAAAATCTTTGAACATAAAGATAGTGTGCGACACAGAAAGAATTTCACTGTGTGTGGTCAAGATTGCCTTAGACACAGTAAAGAACATAATGTCAAAAGGTGCGTTAAGAACATGTTATGGTCGAATATTATGCAAAATTGAAAACTTATTTCTAATGTTAGGTGATTTTGACAGCAATTTACGAAAAAAATATTTTAATTTACCATGAAATATTTTATCGCACGATTTCAGAGAAATGACAACTGTCTGAAAGTACCATTGCAGTAGAATTTCTTTTTGGGGAATATTTTCTGGGTTTTACGTAATTAAAGTACTTTAATGGCAGGAAATGGTGTAATGTTTACGATATTGGCATTATTATAGAAATGAATATGGGACGTTGTTTTGTCATAAGTGGTTATTACTGCATAAAGCTTTTCGGTCGCATAGAGGCCGTATTTAGTGCTACAAAAAATATCTAAATTTCAATGCGTCTGAAAATGATTTATACAGCTACAAACACTTACGACAAAACAACGTCTCATATTTATTTCTATAATGCACAAATTTTATTTGTAATTTAGATATTGTGTAGTTTTTGTAGCACTGAAAATGGCCTAATTGCGATCGAAAAAGTTTTATTAAGCAATAAACATTTACGACAAACAACACCTCATATTTATTTCTATAATGTACTTTAATAAAACAGTTATATATCATAACATTTAAAATTTCCATTCAATAGAATTAATAGTCAAACATAGACTATGAATATAAAATTTCATGATGTTAAGATAAAAATCTGCACAGAAGTCATGTGATCGCGCTCAATAAAAGAACGAAATTTTAGAATGCAATAGAACTAGAAGTAAACGTCAGACAGGAAACATGCATAAATATCCAGGAAATGAACCGAACCAAACCAAAACGAACCTAAGTATAGTACAAAACAATCATTGGTCTAGTGAAACAAAATAGGAGGGAAAAATATAACCAAAGAGCAAATATACGAAACAAAGTATCAAAATATGAGATGGAGATTTGTACGGAGGGTACTGGTATCTGTACACAGATTAATGGAGTTTTTGTAATAATAATATCAGTAATTATAATAATAATAATAATAATTATTATTATTATTACTATTATTAATATTACTATTATACATTGTTTTCCTCGGTATTCACCGGATTTTTATTTGACTTTGTGTCGGGTTAATAACCAAGACACACATCAACTATATTATTAGCGTATTACTATTATTATTACTATTATTATTATTATTATTATTATTATTATTGCTATTATTCATATAAATAAGGTGTATTTCTGAGAGCTATTGCCCCTGTCAAGGAAGTTGATTTTATTCCATCTCAGTTCAATCCACTCCAATTCTTTTTCACGTTTTCGAACCCCACCCTCCCAAGTCTTAACGTGACCAAAGTTCGACTGTGTGCTGAGCAGAATACCTGGCCGTACACGCCCTGGCCGAACGTGCCCAGCACCACGTAGCAGGCGGCGGCGCCGCGGAGCACCGTGCCCAGTATAGAGGGCTGCTGCTGGGCGGCGGCTGCGCTGCCAGGGGGCGGTGGCGGCGGTGGCGGGGGTGGCGGGTAGGTCCCGGCCGTGAGCGTGTCCGCGCTGTCCACGCAGCCTGCCGGTGGCGGCGAGTAAGATGGAGTGCGCGGGGCGCGCATCACCCAGGGCCCCAACTGCCAGGGGGCCTCCCCGCCGCCCTGGGACACACAGCAAGCTCGGTCGCTGCAGTAGCGCCTCATTCACAATGCATACTTAAACGTAACGTAGCCGCAAAACGTACAAATGAGTTACCAAGGGAGACCATTCACTTGACGTAACCGTAGACGTAAGCCTGTAAACTAAAGAGTGCACTAGCTCCATGTTTTATGTTTAGTTTACGTCATACTCTACTCGTCCACCACTCCTCCTTTTATGTTAAGTTTGCGTCGTACTCTACTCGTCCAACACTTCTCCTTTTATGTTAAGTTTACGTCGTTACCGAAGACGTGACCTTGACGTAACCGTAGACGTAAGTCTGTAAAGCTAAGAGTTCACAAGCTCCAAGTTGTATGTTAAGTTTACGTCGTAACCGAAGACGTGACCTTGACGTGACCTTGACGTGACCTTGACGTGACCTTGACGTGACCTTGACGTGACCTTGACGTGACCTTGACGTGACCTTGACGTGACCTTGACCTAACCGTACACGTAAGTCTGTAAACTAAAAAGTTCACAAGCTCCAAGTTTTATGTTAAGTTTACGTCGGAATTCTACCGAACACCAATAGAGAGCAGCGTGAAAGGTCGATTTCAGATTGAGTTGAGGTAGTTTGTAGTTATGTCATTTTGTTACTGTAATGAAGAAAACTAGTTTGCGAACACGTTTGATGTGTATAGTGAATTCAAAGTACGAATTTGGGCGATTTTTATTGTGATTTTAACATGACATGGCTAATAAACTAATTATGTTCGACGAATTACTCGTGCATTTGGTACAAGAGAATCCTTATTTATACGATGAAGGAAATGCGAGCACTACTACAACAGCTACTCGCATATATATTAAGACAAATCGATATAAATGTCAAAGAAAAGGCTCGAAACCATGGATGAAAGATCTTTTCACAGTGCTAGAAACGAATCGATCAAGTGTCAGTACGTTGAATTCTGATTGGTGCAGGTGAAACTTACGTTCCAGCTACGTTCGTCATTGTGAATGCTTGTTTTTACGTAGAAATTTTACAACTACGTTTGCAGCAGTACGTTACACTTACGTTTGCATTGTGAATGAGGCCTAAAACTCGCAAAGACACAGGGTACGGGGTAGGAAAATGTCGGGTTTGCGGGGTGCGAAGAGGAAGCATTTTGGTTTGCAATCATGTATTATTCCAATCAATATGTTTTTGTTAATGGATTTATTGATTAGTGATCCGGGCTCCTCAATAGCTAAGGCTTTAAGATCCGTAAGAGTAGTGCATGCTTTTCTTCCCTCGGGGGTGGCGGTAATCTCCCCCCGCTAGATGATGTGTTCCTGCGCCGACCTACCGTCGGCTAGCGGGGTTTACCCTAGCCAGGTATCTCCCACAAGCGGGGCACCGCCCCAGCCGGGACAAGCTCTAAGCTCCCGACCGGTCTCTCTGCATGTGTGGTAGTGTGGTTCATGTAAGTGAAGTATGTGTAAGTATGAATGAATGAATGAATGAATGCCTTAGTTTACGTGGCGAGACTCAGGCTATGAGGCCTGCTCTTCCGTCTGACCACGCAAATTTCGTTACGCTCCTTTCACCTACTAGGGATAAAAGAAGGTATTATTTGGGCGACGAAACAGGCAGTTTGAATTTAGCTCAGAGGCTTAGGTTATTTAGGTTTGAGGATCTTTTACATGCAGTAAATCTACTAACATGGGACAGCCGGCATTACTTAACCTCCGAAGGAATGCGTGCAAATGATGTTTTCGCTCTTAAAAATCCACGCCTTTAATCGGGTTTGAACTCGCGAACTTGGGTAAAACAGCCCGATACGCTAAACGTTACACCATCGCCGCAGCGTACGGGTGATGATAGGACAAGAAAGTGGAACGAAAGATCGCGCGTGGTCCGTGGCCCGATTATTAGGATACTGCTCCAGCATTCGCCTGGTGTTGATTGAAGGAACCACGAAAAACTACTGATCAGAGCAGCCGGCCGCTAGAATTCTCCTCCAGACGACTAAATTCGACTTAGCTGATAAGCTAGTGTCGAAAATCATGCCACCGTTGGGACTCGAACCCTGTGACCTCCCGGTAAGAGGCATTGCAATGACATCAGTTGATGCCCTGAGTCACCTCTCCCGATGCACGCCGTTTTGAGGCACAGACCATGCTCAATAGCTGTATGGGCAACGAGGAGAGAATCACTCTGTATACAGTGAATCTCACAATGAACGTGCACCTTTACATCTTTAATGGTACCAGGAATTCTTCTCATATGAATATTTCTAGAAATAAATATTTAATGTTAAGGTTTGGGGTTTCCTGGAAGGACTAATGCAATTTGAAAGCAGAAAAATGTTTTATTAAATGTAAAATTAAATATTTTGTGTGTTTTCTACTGATAAGCGTTGCGCAGAAATGAACGTACACCATCAGAAGCGCGCTTTGAAACGTACCCGTTGAAATGTTTTCCTGGGCGCAATGTAGTGACAAACAGATTAATCGATGGACAGATTTGCTGCAGAAAGCAACATCCAATTGAAAATGGCACTGAGAAGGGAAACGGCGGTGGAAGAACGAAGACTGAAAATGAATTTAGCAATGAGGGGAAGATCACTGCGAGGTATTACGAAGATAGAGGGAAAAATTCAAATTCAACTATTTGAAGAAAGGTATAATAGACTCATTCAAGTACGATGCCAGATTAACTAATACAAGCGGTAGAAGCCGAAAATTGAATGAACGAAATAAAATAAATATTGTCAATCACTTCAGTAGGAATCATCGCCAAAGTGTTGTTAAAATTGCTTCAGGGGTGGTTTTAACAACAGGGAGAATTGGATACACAGAAACTGTTCGAAAGGCACTACGAGACGCAGGTTACAACGGGAGAGTAGTCAAGAAGAAAGCTTGGATAAGTTAGGCCAATCAGCGCAGTAGATTGCAGGTAGAAAAATTTTACAGAAACCACACTTCGGAGTTCTGGGAAACCATGATTTTCAGCGATGGCGGTAAATTCAAGTTATTTGAATCGGACGAACAACGGTAAGTAAGGAGGTAGGTTAACGCAGTCCTTGAAAAGTTTGCGTGCAACTATAAAGCGTGGCGGGGAATCCGTTATATTATGAGGCTGTAGTTCTGTGTCAGGTGTCGGGAATCTCCATTTTATTGATTCCACAGTTGACAAATTTGGATATTTATCAATTTTAAAAAGTTAAACGCCGCGCGACGTGCAGCGAATCTTGGGCTGAGGCCGACGTACTACTTTCAGTAGGACAACGCGCCTATTCACACAATGCATATTGCGAAGATAAAGTCACTATCTAATGTTCCAAAGCACGATGAAACTCCCCACAATCTCTAAATCTCAATCCTATTGAGAATTTGTGGTGGGAATCGGAAAAACGTGTGTAAAAGCATCAAGTTTGAAATACAGATCTCAAGAGGTTACATGCTGAAGAATGGAAGGAAATGGTGTCCGAATTCACAAGGAAGCTAGGAAGAGTCTCAGCTAGACTGGATGCTGTAATTTGCGCTAAAGACAATTCCACAAAATATTGACTTATTATTTTCCGTTTTTCTCGAAGACAAATTGCCAGTGTACGTTCATTTTTTTTGTGATGAATCGCACATGGATTAGATGTTTTATTTATTATTGATTATCTATTTATTTCAAGATATTTTTGTAATGTATGAGGGAAGAGTGTTTGCATTAATACCTATATTTGTTTTGTACTTCACAAGTCTGCCATAAACATTTTCTCTAGGCCAATTTGTGTTTTCATACAAATTGTACGGTCAATTTTGAGATCCACTGCAGGTCGGAGTCGAATCACATATGCTAGCGGAAGAGGATCACTGCAAATTTCCTATATATAACATGCACTATACTCACGGGAATAACGACCATTCCAGTTAGCGCATCCGGAAACGCTAAATAATCAATCGATTGAAATTTTAATACAAACAAATCGGGATACGCGTATTGTACACTCATCTCACTTAAGACCACCAACACTAGTTTGTCTCAAAATAAAGCAAACTAATAATTTGATAACAAAAACCGGTTACTCAGTATGATGACCAGAATGAGCTAATAATACGGTAAAAACATCAGTAGTGGTTACTTCAAGCACAAAACTTAAAAAAGAAAGAATTGGTGGGTTCACGTTTACTTCAAGCCACCGGAAATCTGCAATAAACTTGTTCAACAAAGTATAATGATAGTACACTTCCTTAATGTATTGTTGCAAAACGTACTTGATTATAATGAAATATGAGCAATAAAATAATATCATTTACGATATTTGAAGTAAAATTAATTGTGGAAACTACTTTCTTAGCACGGAGCTTCATAAAGAGCAACTAGAAAAATAGAGCAACATGGAACCCCAGAGACTGCCAGGGGATGCACTAAGAGAAGTTGAACTCACCTGCGAAGAAGTGGTGGGCGGGGCCTCGTCGCGCAGGGCGAGGTCTTTGCTTGCGGAGCCGATGTCCTCCTGAGTGGATCGGGTGTGAGGTTCGAGGTTCCCCAAGGGCGCCTCTGCAGGCAGTTGCGCAGATGGTGGAGACTCGGGACGCACTCGGCCATTGCCCTTGGGGCACATAAATCATTTTTCATTAATTTACATTAAGTCCTTTGCATTGATTTTATCTTTGCTTTTATAATAATAATAATAATAATAATAATAATAATAATAATAATAATAATAATAATAATAATAATAATAATCACCATTATTATTATTAATAATATTATTATTATTATTTGCAAAACGGTTATTTCTGACCCCGCTAAAAGTTCTCTTCCACACGGCACAGTCGCATTTTATCCTGAAGAGAGATTAACGTGTGTCATTATGGGGATCAGCTTTTGGGTTATATCCTTCGGTAAGACAAAGCTGTCAAGCCTTGAATTATGAAATTATAGAATGATAAAGAGGGGTGAAGAGACACTCACAAATACAACCATGCCTAAGCAGGACTAGAACCTACATTCTCTTCAGAGCAGACTTTGGCCGCCGCATACGCCTGTGCCACAGGGCCGGTTTTTTATTTTTATTACTATTACTCCGGTTTTTCTCTCTACAAGAACAATGTCGGACCGTGAGTTTGTTGATGCTTTCCAAATTTGACCCACGCTTGTCGGAGATTTTCTGAATCAATGGAAATGACAGTACGAGGATGGGTAATTGGCCCATCACTTGGTTCTGAATAACTGAATTTTTGATTTTTTTGGACAAGCATTTTAAAAATGTATTTAAATGCATGTCCAAAAACTCAGAAGTACAGTAATTCAAATCTAAAATGGATTTAAAACAAGTATTTTAAATACAAGTAATTAAATGCTGCCCAACCCTGTAGACAATGCCATAAAGAAATTCCAGAGAGCTTTACCAACAGAAAGTATTAGAGTTTCTGGAACGAGCTTAAGAACAATTTTATTTGCTGAGGATCAGGTTATTTTGAAAAACTCGGAGGATAGATTGCAAAATGACATCAATACCTTACAAAATATACTACAGAATTACGAGTTGCGGACATCTACTCAGAAATCTACAATAAGGGCTTTAGTGGACAAACGTCATTCGAGGTGCAATATACAAAACACCATACTAGAACACGTGTCAGAATTTAACTACCTCGGTCATAACATCTATTGCGACCAGAATGACATCCAGAAAAAATAAATATTAATATAATAAGTTTTATAAATATTTCAGGTAATAAATCTCAGGCAATGAGTGGAACAATTCAAATAAATCTTAAAAACAAAGTAAGAAATGGCAAACAAATGAAATTTTGGTGTGGCGGGTCCTTTACATTTTATGAATGTGTTTGCAAAAATTGGAGCATCAATCGCTTAGACAGAAGGAAAATTGAGGCTTCTGAAATGCGATTTCTAAGATCTGTTGCAGGGTATACGCTTCTAGACCACAGAAGAAGCGACGACATCAGAAGCGAACTAAATATATTCAACCTCAATATGAGAATACAAGTGCGAAAAGAGAAATGGTTCCATTATATCCAACGGATGACCCTTGAGAGACTACCAAATGAGCTCCTCCAGAACGCACCCAAAGGAACTCGAGATCCAGGTAGACCTAGAAGAAGATAGAGAGACGATCTTCTTGTCGATGGAACAGGCTATTCAACCTAGTCCTTGATAATGATGATGATAATGATGATGATGATAATGATGATGATATTGTGAATATCCACAATCTTGTTTGTACCGCAAACACGCAACAAATGGCCAGAGCAGCCGTAGCTCGGCCAGAGCAGCGTAGCAGCTATGTAGTACGTATATATTCAAGACTCACGAATGCTTTTCCTGTCGACATTAGTTTGTTGATTTTTCTTCTCGACACTCTTGAATTCATGCTCCTGAGGATCTAAATCTTCGTTTGGTCACTGCTCGATATGACACAGAAACATACCAACTTCGCCGGCAGGTGGAACGTCTCTTTTTCTTCTTTCCCCGAATTATGAAATGAAATGATTCGCTTTTATTCCATTGCCTCTTACACGTCTTTGCCTTGTTTTCCCGGGGCTGAGTGAACTGTGTCAGACTCTGAGTGACGCATCGCGGATGCGTCGCTACAATTATTTTTTCAAACAAACTGTGCGAATTGTTTTCTGAGTCACGCCGGAACTTGTGCAAGTAGTGTAACTTTCCAATAATCTCCGGTTACTGGGAGAAGAATAAAGAAAATGCTGGTAAGAACTCTAAGACTGCATATAAACAAAGAATTGATACATCATCAATAAAATAATTAAAACCCTAAACAAAAGTTAAATGTTAGTTGGGAAATATGAGACAATGCCGAAAGTGAAGGAAAAACACTATGTAAGCCGATTAGATAATTGTTGCCTTAAAGTCTTCAAGAGGAGTAAGATGTATGTAATACTGCGTTGAAGATCGTTGTCATAATTTCAAACAGGAAGGAATGCTTGGTTTTGTCATCAAGCAGCCACACTTGGTCTTTGTGTGCTTTCATCTATAAAAACGAGTCTGAATCAGGTTTCAAATAAAAGTATCGGATTTCAAGTGCCAAGAAGCACGTCTAAAAGACGTAACGGAATTACTTTTTTAAATGTTGAATGGTTATAAAGTGCAATCTTTAACTACTCCAAAACCGTGTTATGTATCAACGAATACATTACCTTAACTTCATTACAATTTTTTATCAGATCAAGGGGTACGCGATTGACTTCATATAGCTTTACCACACGGGGCGTGTTTCGCGGACTGTTGAGAATATCCCAGAAAGTAGGACAAAGCAAGTTTGAGAGAGGTGACAAAACTTCACGAGAAAGCGTTGATATGTGTGCAGAAAATACCCTTTCAGAGTCAACTTCTGTTAAAACTTAAAATGTACAAATTTCAGTAGACACAAGTTTTGATCATCTTAAAATATTACTGAAAAATTAATACTCTATGTTACTAGTACTTATAGGGGATGCGCGTTATCCTTTAAGTTGTAGGGAGTTCGTGAACGCTTTGAGATATTCAGGATGTCTACTGAGAAAACGTCAAAACTTCGAAAATAAACTCTTAAATCAATTTTAAGCATATTTGATAGAATAACTCCTTGGATATTCCGAATGGTTGAGCCGTAATAAGCACTCAAAAGGTGTTTGGAATAATACTTTATATGCAAACATTTGCATTGCAGAAATTTAAACACTCCAGAAACATGTAAATTGTATATTATTTACGAAATAATTGAATATATTTGTTCAGAAAGAAAAATTAGTATAAAAAACAATTTACACAACTCGAATTTTTTTTATTTCTGGGTTATTTTTCTTTCTGAACAAATTTTGAAACAAAAATTTGTCAATTTACGGAGTTAAGTGTATACTAAGACAGTTCTGTACCGAACGTGACCTTGTGATCGCGGCCGACGTTAGGCAGTGAACCTTAGCCAACTGCCGGACGTCAAAACTGCAGTGTACTTGCTGTTTACAAATGACGCGAATGAATCTCAGAAAGGTGCCCAAAGTTCCCGTGAAATACGGACTCAACGAATAGGAAAATTGCAAACAAACATTTTCTACGACAATGTCAACTTCAGAGATCAAAACGGAGAAGGACTAATTTATTGCTATATTATAATTAGGGCTGTGATTTATATGCATTTCCATATTTTTTGTTAACTAAAACATCCCGTTTCAACAAATTGTATATTGATTGATTGATTTTCCAGGCGCGTCAACTGCTCTGGTCAGTATCCCGTTAGTGTGGTGCATGTTTTCTCGGGAGATCTGGCGGTGATCTTCCCCCGCTGAATGAAATTCGGCGCCGACCTACCGTCGGCTAGTGGGGTTTCCCCCTAACCAGGACTCTCCCACCAGCGGGGCACCGCCCCAGGCGGGACAAGCTCTAAGCTCCCGACCAGTCTCCCGGGATATGTGGTAGTGTAGTGCATGTTAGTGTAAGTGTGTGTGTAAGGGGAGAGGATAGGACAAGGAATGGGAAGGTCAGATCGCGCGCGGTCCGTGACCGGTTTGATAGAGTACTGCTCCGGCATTCGCCTGGTGTTGATCGGGAAAACCACGGATAACTACCAATGAGAGCAGCCGGCCGCTAGAATTCTCCTCCAGGCAGCGACTGAATTCGACGTTGCTGAAAAGCTAGTGTCGAAAATCCTGCCACCGCCAGGACTCGAACCTAGGACATCCCGGTCAGAGGCGCTGCAGTGACATCAGTTAATACACTGAGCTACCGCTCCCGGTGACAAATTGTATACGTTATGAGGCATTTAGAATCAATTGAAGCTATTTTTATTTCGCATATATCACCATAATTGCATATTTTTGCATATTGGGGCCATATTTGCATATTTTAGTTGCATATTCACCCCTCATCCGCGAAAAGAGCATATTCACTCCTCATTTCGAGGTATTTCAATGAATAAATGAATGCTGTTTGGCCGAGTGGAGTTCAGCATTGAAAGGTTCTACTATTTCTGTCGGATGGTGCTCTTTATATGTTAAAAGCAGGGGTTGCGGTAAAAGTTTTTTATCGTAAACTTGTTCATCTCACTTGACTTGCTCACGTTTTTAATCCTGTTGCAGAAACTGTGAGATTTCAATTCCCAGATATTGATCAGTTGATATCAACTGTCAAGAAAATATTCACGAATTCGCCAAGTCGTGTGGATATTTTTAAGACAAATTACCCTGACCTACCTCTACCTCCCTAACCAGTCGTCACAAGGTGGGGTACTTGGCTGAAGGCAGCTGAGTATTTTTCCAACTACTTTGATCAAATAAAAGATGTCTAAGCTACCTGTTGATTATTGATGTGGAGGTTATTCAGCCGATTTAAAGCGATTTTGAGGCCAAATAGACGTTTATTTCATTTTGAGAACTTGAAAAACCATGGTTATTTGCAATTGCAACAATTTTGCAAGTAATCAATAGACAATTTACTAACGTTTCTCTTTTAACCAAATATCGTTGGCCAGAAGTGAAACGCATTAAGTCAAGATTTTCTAGTTGTAAGTTATTTGATTATTGTATTCTATATTTGTTGTAATTTTATTGTAATTGAGAGCAAGTCACATTTTTGTTGATTTATTTAAAATGTACATTAACTGAATCTCCCATCGTTTTCCTAAGAAATGAGTGTTCTTCAAAATTAAGCTCTTGGCTTTGTTTGTCACTTGTAACAATTTATACGATTTCTGCAACTTGTTTTGCTGTAAACATATTTTCCACATTACACTTTTTATTTATTTTTACACTTACACATTACATTACACTATTTCGCCTATTTTCCTTTTTTAATTGCATTTAATACCAGATATATTTACATATTTATGTGCATATTTCCCTGTTTTTATTGCATATAAATTACAGTCCTAATTATAATGAACACGCTGGTGTGGTTTTTAATGCATGCAATGGTTTACCTGTACACTTCAAATATGAAATAGTACATACGTTTGAATAAATCTTTCCTTTTTCAATTTTCTTCGACTTTGAAACTACCATTTATGTGAAAAATGAAATAATTTTTTTAATCAATAACATGTATATTAGACATACTTAGGTATATACGATGCAAAATTAACAGACATTCTTATATCTTGAAGATTCTCCAAGTTAATTTAACAAAGAGAGGTTTTAAAGAGCAAAGCAAGCAAACATTTCACTTCTCAAAACAAAAATGTCTACATAAGATACCGACAAAAACTAAGTCTTGCTTAAACGCTTAATAATATTTTTATTATGAATCTTACCCAATGAAGAATACTTTCCTGCTGCATACTCCTTCTGTGTAAAACTCACTCAAACACAGTAGTAAGAAATAACGCGAGAAACACTTTGTTTGTTTCAAAGTAGCTGGAAGGAAACTACTTCGCAAGTGAGAGAGAACGAGGTACTATCACTTCAGGCATCATCACGTTTGGTTGTAGATTTGTAGCACTCAACCTCTTGAGAACGAATGAAGGCAGAACAGCAGGTTGTCTAGATCTACTGGAAAAATACACAAATAAAATAAAATGAATTCAAAGCAATTATAAAGTCTGCCTACGTTGGCAGTTTTGCCACTGCGTGCCTGGACAGCCCGAGGACTACGCTGTAAGGTGATGCGCACAGCGATAGGCGTTGGATGCGTCAGCTACCTGAATCATTCTACGTCAAGTTGGGCAGCAGTTGCCGAGGCATTTGTGAAAATTTAAGAATTTTTCTTGAATCTGGGTATCAGAACTTGAGACAAGGTTTTTTTTTATTTTCAAGTTCACTGCATTTATGTAATTACGGACATAGCAAAGTTTTGATTTTACGCGTACTATGCACACAATATGTGTTATGCCCCGAATATATCTAATGTAAAAGTTTTAGATTTGGTTATTTAAAATTTTCAAGAATGAACTATGTGCTTCTAAAAGTGAATTTAAAGAAATATTTTTTAAAATACTTTTGTAATGAAAATATAACGTTTTACAAACGATTTTTGCTAAATCGGCCTTTTATTTAGCTTTAGCTTTGATTAAAACACCAAAGAGCAATAAAAAATTAGGTTTATTTTCCTCATGAGAAAGTAACTAATCCTCCCACTGGGTTCCTTGCGTGTTCTAGGTATAGAGAGGTCTTTTGATTTACTTGTGAAATAGCACAGAATAAGTGTCCAGGAAACAGAGGAAGGTTGTCTAGAAGTCAGCGTGAATACACATTTTTTTGTGGAGAAGAGTGAGAAATTAGGTAATATAAATCATTATGCTACAAGAGGGGGATGGGAAATGTTGATGATCTTACCTTGGCTCTTGGAGAAATCAACGTTAAGTTTCGTTTTAAATCAATACATTTATTCTAGTGCAAGATGCGACACCTAAAAGCGCGTGAACATCGAGGCGACATCACAATTTTTTTTTACTTTCATCTGGGGCAGCCCTGGCAGACTGACAGCTGCCCGCCCAGGATGAAGGGTAACGGTCTTGTTTCCCCGATCGCGCTAGATGGAAAGAAGCTGCCTTTTTTGCGTTCTCACACATAACTGAATGTTCTCAGTCACAGCATCTTTTCTGTTAACAAACATATGTACTCCGCCTTTCTTTGGACTGCATTATCGACGAACTCCCGCACCCGATATACATAAATGGTACATGTGTTGTGTCCCTCAATCGAGCATTTGCAAGCTACTTTTTCGCGGTATCTTTTGTGCGATCAGCTGAATGTTGCACCCACTCTTCCTGAGAACTACATTTATTTTATCTTGCACTGGGTAATTGGTGTTATAGGACATTAGGTTCTTATTACCTTTAAATTCGCGGCATCTCCTGCCTGATCGATGATGTCTCCCGTCAGGTTTCTACGATAACTACTTCTGATATATACCCTGTATCAAGACCTCTATTGAAATGGAAGAAAAAGCAAGGTATATATAAAAATCATGAATGGTAAGTTTTATAATATGTTGCAATGATGCATCTATCTAGCTAGCTAGCTATCTGTTTCTCTCTCTCTCTCTCTCTCTCTCTCTCTCTCTCTATATATATATATATATATATATATATATATATAGAGAGAGAGAGAGAGAGAGAGAGAGAAATAGATAGATAGATATGGGGTTTCGGTGCGTACGTTTGTTTGTTATGTTCTCTTCCTCAATCCAAGCATGTTGCACCTTGTATGTCCCCTTTCGTAACCTATGCGTGTCGGTCGCGTCTTGGCTCACGGTCACACAATGATAGAGAAAATAGTAGCCAATCAAACCTTTTTACGTGAACGTACCTTTTCAGATTTCGTGTTTCCAATTCATCTATAATTGACCTTTGGACCTGCATTCGCTTTATAATTTCTTTATTTCTAATATGTTTCTTTTTCGATACTCCACAACTTCTTCGCAAAAAAATTATTTGTAGACTCATTATTTTTTCTCTTTCTCTTTTTCTTAGTTCCCATGTTCCCAAGCCGTGCAGAGTTATACTTTGTATGATAGAGTCAAAAAGTCTTTTATTTGTAGACCTGGATATTTCTATTTCCCAGAGCAGCGAGTTTATCTTTCTAATAACTTGTCGTCCATGTGTGACTTTTGAAACAATATCTTTTCTGGAATCTCCTTCGCTAATAATTCCACCCAAATGGTTTAATTCATGTCATGCTTCTATCGTATCTTCATTTATTGGTATATGATTTCTTCTCGCCCACTACCATATACTTTGTTTTGAGGAAATTGTTCTTTAATCCTGCTTTGTTGTATGCTTCCGCCAGCGTTAGCATCATTTACTCCATGTCAAACTCATCATTGGCCAAAATCACCTGATCGTCAGCAAACAATAATGTACGAAGGCAACGTTCATCAATTTATATTCTCATAACTCGACACATATTGCGCTATCTTGTTAGATGTTCATGGAGGTAAATCTTGAACAAAGTTGATGATAAACAACATCCTTGTCTCAGACCCTTTGTTTGTCCAAATGACCGCGAAACTTCATTACCATACCAATCTTTTACTGCATTAAAATATTGGGCGTTGGTATCAGTCTCTTCCAGAATTTGAAAGAGTTAGCCTAATGGGACTGTATCGGAAGCTTTTTCTAAATCGATAAATACAAGGTAAGTCTCTTTATTCCTAGCTAGTCTCTTTTCTACTCTCTGATTTATTGTAAAGATGTTATCAATACAACTTCTACCAGCTATAAACCCACTTTGATCCTCTCCTTTATTCATCTTGCACTCCTGTCGACTGTTTTTAGAATATTGCCCACTAGCCGCCAAACGTTTCAACCGCGCATCTCATTCGATAACTCAAATATTATCTAAATTCCCATTGGTTCTTGTCGAAACATTTTATTAAATTATTTTCATTCCCCCACGGAATTTGGTCATGTGTCCATTACGTTGCTTAAATCTGTTACCATGTTGTTTATTGAGCAATTTCTTTTCGTCACTTCATGAGTTGATCTCAAGGGTCACTCCTACAATTTGATTTGAATAATAATAATAATAATAATAATAATAATAATAATTTTATTTTTATTTTTATGTTAAGATTAATATCATTTTTAATTAATTTCATGCATATGAATGAAAGCGGAAACAAAATTGGAAAGATAATTTTAATGATATGTTTGGCTTGTTTCTAATTCGTTTTTCCATCCATAAAATGCTCTGACATTAGAAATGAAGGGGTGGAGCCATCAAGAAGGCGAGTCCTGCCAGCTCTCTGTCAAACTTAAAAGCTTCCCCTTCCTCGTCTGCACTGTTGTGAACTGAGTGATAATTTCGAGTTTGATGACGTAGTGTGTGATAAAATCAATGGAGTGTGATGAGTAATACCGGGAAGTCCCACGTATGTGGGTGACCGCTGGCGTTTATTATTTCACGTACTTATGACAAGGAATATGGGATTAGGACATGAGCAGCATAAAAGGATATCACGCGCGCGAGTTTAGCGGGCAGAGTTTATGGAAATTTCATGCCAGAACGTGATTATTGTCAGTGGATTTTGTGATGTATTTTAAACTGTTGTACAGAAAGTAGCGTGCCCTAGTTTTTGACTTGATTCATCTGGCGTCGTAGATAAGTTTAAGTGATGTAGTATAATTGAGGAAATTATTTGTGAAAGCAATAGCTTTTGTTGCAAGGAATTTTTAAAAACTGTTCCGAAAATTATGTTACTGATGTCATTGACGAATATTCAGATTTTACATTGATAATTTTATATTCGGTATTTACGAAATGTGGGAAGTAAAGGAGACTTTTCTGTTTCAAAACCTGTTAAATACATATAGAAAATTAAAATACAATTATTAAATTGCAAAATATTTAAGGTACAGAAGATTTAATGTTAACCATTTAAAGAAATGTTGCTTCTTCGTGTGTAAGGAGAGTGCTGAAATTGGAGTGAAAAATGGACTAAGGTATTATTACGTGTAGAGAGCTTTATTACATTGGCCCGTTTGTCTTCACAAACTACTGCTCCAGCAAACGCCTGGTGTAAAGCAGAAAAAACACGGGAAAATACCGATAAGAGCAGCCGGCCGTTAGGGTTCTCCCTCAGTCAGCGGCTGAATTCGATCTAGCTATGTAGCTAGTGTCCTGCCACCGCCAGGCCTCGAACCCTAGGAAGGCTAGATCAGAGGCACTGTAGTGACATCAACGGATGCCCTGAGTCACCTAATCCGGTGAGAGGGAGCGAGACGAGAGACGATGGGAAGAATGAGAGGAAGAGGAGATGGACGGGGAGACCGATGGAGATCGAGACAGAGCTAAAGAGATAAATGTGTGTGTGTGTGTGTGTGTGTGTGAGTGAGTGAGTGAGTGAGTGAGTGAGTGAGTGAGTGAGTGAGTGAGTGAGTGAGTGAGTGAGTGAGTGAGTGAGTGAGTGAGTGAGTGAGTGAGAGGGAGAGAGAGAGAGCGCCTGTCGGGAGCGCCGACCGTGAGAGGGAAGGAACGGGGGTGGCGGGGAGAGGTGGGCGGGGGGGGGCTGCGAGACGCTGATGAGATGCGTCCGGGCGCAGGTGGCCGGCGAGGGCGGTGAGGCGGCGGTGGCGGGTCAGGGGTCAGGTGCGCCCTGCCGCTCCCCTGTCACCCCACTCGCCACAGACGCCCTTGCCTGACTTTGCTGAAGGTCGAGGAGGCCAAGGATTACCTTCCTCCTTGATTCCTCTAATGTTATCCCTTTTCCACTTCGCCCTGCAACAAATATTAGAAGAGATCAAATTACTAATTTACTCATTTTGCTTTCTCACCTACGACGTATTTACATAGAACGGAGAAAGTATTTTAAGGCTGGTAGGAATATGGTATTTTATCGCCAAAGAACTCGTGTTGCAGTGCCCTTATAACGAAAAAGTGAATAAACGCTTGCTCCTGTATATAGTAAATTACTTCCTTTAACACATTGCGTACTCCGAATCCATGTTTTGTTGATTCTCGATACCGAAAAAAAATAGTTGATAACAAAACATCTGTTTGTTCGTCTGTTCATTTGACCGTCCCTCTGTGGTCAGTACAAACTGGCATTCCCCCATTAATCTCTAGACCCTGAGAAATCAAAACGGATATTTTTATTTTTTGGGCGACATGATGCTTCAACCGTTCAATTTTTTTTCGGCGTCTTCTTGCGCAATAGTATAGATAGAAAATTTGTCTTTAAAGAATTGTGTAAATCAAAGACACATCTTTAAATAAAAGAAACAAATTAAATTCATTTGAAAAATAAATTTTTTAAATATGAGTGGTCTTCACGAAATTTGCGTGAAATAAAGGCATTAAAACATTTTCTATAATACGGCTCTAATTTTTTCTTTAATTTTTTTCGAACAGAACAAAATAATTTTATAAAAATGCAGCAGAGTTCACAATCTCTGAATTTTAAAACAAATGCAAGAAATTTACTTGTTTAAATAAAATATTGATGATAGTGACATTTTACGTAATGAAATATATTAAAAAAGAATATTTAAATAATTTTAGACAGTAATTAATAATCTCAGTTTCTTGTAGGTACCAGTAGTTTTGGCATAATTTTGAAGTAGGGTCAATTTATAATTTTTTCAAAAAGGGCAACACAAATTTGCTTTACATTCCTTTCTGTTATATATCAATGTGCGCTTACAAATATAGTGTGGGTTTCAATTTCGTTGAACTCGCTTAAATTTCGAAAATTGCAAAAGTTACAAATAATGCCATAATATGTTATTTTCTAGCATCGCTATTTTTGAAATAAATACCGGGAGCGGTAGCTCAGTGCTTCAACTGATGTCACTGCAGCGCCTCTGATCGGGAGGTCCTATGTTCGAGTCCTGATGGCGGCAGGATTTTCGACACTAGCTTTTCAGCTGGGTCGAATTCAGACGCTGTCTGGGGGAGACTTCTAGCGGCCGGCTGCTCTGATCGGTAGGTTTCCGTGGTTTCTCCGATCAACGCCAGGCGAATGCTGGAGTACTACCCTACCAAACGGGCCACGGACAGCGCGCGATCTGTCCTTCCTCTTCCTTGTCCTATCCTCTTCCCTTACACACACACACTTACACTAACATGCACTACACTACCACATATTGCGGGAGGCCGGTCGGGAGCTTAGAGCTTGTCCCGGCTGGGGCGGTGCCCCGCTGGTGGGAGAGTCCTGGTTAGGGGGAAACACCACTAGCCGACGGTAGGTCGGCGCCGGATCTCACCATCCAGCGGGGAAAGACCACCGCGCATATCCCGAGAAAAAAACATGCACTACACTAACGGGACTAATGACCAAAATAGTTGACGTGCCCGGAAACACGAAAAAACAAATCAAATAAAAAATTGAAATAAATGTTCAACCAACTATCGCTGTAACTAAAAATAATAATAATAATTATTATTGCAACAATAAGTAAACTTTTTTAAATGTAAATAACACTCACCAAAATTACTGGAATAAAATGACCAGTACGCAGGTCGGAAAGGGTGATGAGTGCTATGACCTTGATTTTAGAAACGGTAGGTCATTGTTCTTGAGGGTACAGTTGCTACATTTTTGAATTAGAAAATTTGTTGAAACAAAAGTAACTTTTTTAATAAATTGCACCCAGAGTCAGACATTCTATTTCTTGGGCGAAAAACTTCGTATCTTGGGAGTGAGGAATTAAAGTATTAAATGGTAAATTGTTCGACATGGAGAGAAGTAGGCGCAATACTCCAACAGAATCTTAACTCTTAATAAAAAATAGAGAACATTTGGTTTGATATACGTAGAAGATATTCGGTGTTAGGACCAAGATTATAAAAACAGAAGTCTCAAGGAAAACATTGATTAAAAAAATTATAACGTTGTTAACAATTTACTTCATCGATAAATGTGTATTTGAAGATTTTTTTATTTTGTATAAGCTCACAGAAAATAAATAAAAATTCTGTTGATAAGGAATATATTTAATCTTCACAACTTTAGATTTTTGTGACACGGAAAATTTATAACTTACTGCAACGAAATTTGTTACTTTTTCAAAGTGTCAAAGGAAAAATGGAGGAGATTTTCAATGAAATATGAACTTGGACAAATAAGTAACCGTCCTAAGCATACACACTACCGCATTATATCACACGAAACCATTACATATATAAGATTGAAGCAATATGCGGAGAAGTAGTACTTTATAAAACTGGAAAATAGAAGAGAATAGTGAAGTGGCATTGGGAATTGATTCCAAAATGTCCATCGCTGCGGGAAATTTATTAAATAATCACATTATTGCTATTATGTATGAGATTAAACATGTGTGTGTGTGTGTGTGTGTGTGTGTGTGTGTGATTATTTATAAAAATCGGTGTGGATGCCTTTACTTTGATTGCCCTTCACATAACATTACCTTCTTATATCATAAGTATACCTTTCGAATATCCTGGCGTAATAAATCAATCCTTAACCCACTTCCTCATCACTCTGCCCTCGATCCTCTTCTTTACGCACCCCCCTCCACTAACGGCACCCTCACACTTCCCCGTGACTTCCCGTTGCCCCCCCCCCCGTATTTCGCACCGCGTCACTCCCACCCCTACGATTACCCCTCCCCCTGCCCCCTCCAGATTTCAACCATTTGAGCGGGAAATCACTCATTACTTGTTGCGATGCATCAGCGTGTACTTTGGGACTTAATGCGATATTAACGTCTTCCATCATTGGCTGATTGCTTCTGTATATCCTCTGACTTGCCCCACTGCCTCTGAATGTACCCCCGAACGAGATTGGTACTTCACTAATGGCGCTTCCATATCCGTTGCAAACGACAGCGCCCTGCTGCAGCGCGCCGCGCGGCCTACCGATCCCGCCTGCGGGCAGAAGGGATGTCTTTCGTTTTTGGATAATGCGCGTCCGAGTCATCACGCTCCCAAAGGCTCGTTTGCTCCGGGTGAGTTCACTGGTACTCACCGGAGGGGGGGGTGGCGTTCGATATTGAGAGGGGCGTGCCCGTCGCCAGGGCCGGACTGGCCATTGCTTGGCCCAGCGCGCGGCGGTTTGCCTCAGTCCTCACTCTAATAGGTTGGGAGCGACGTCTTTCCTTTTACTTTCTCGTATACGTAGGGTAAAAAATATATTGTAATGCTTTCAAAAAACCCCGGTAGCGGTAGCTCAGTGCATCAACTGATGTCTCTGCAGCGCCTCTAACCGGGAGGTCCTAGGATTTTCGACACTAGCTTTTCAGCTAGGTCGAATTCAGTCGCTGTATAGAGGAGAATTCTAGCAGCCGGCTGCTCTGATCGGTAGTTTTCCGTGGTTTCTCCGATCAACACCAGGCGAATGCCGGAGCAGTACCCTACCAAACGGGCCACGGACCGCGCGCGATCTGTCCTTCCTCTTCCTTGTCCTATCCTCTCCCCTTACACACACACTTACACTAACATGTACTACACTAGCACATATTCCGGATGACCGGTCGGGAAGTTAGAGCTTGTCCCGACTGTGGCGGTGCCCCGCTGGTGGGAGAGTCCTGGTTAGGGGGAAGCCTCACTAGCCGACGGTAGGTCGGCGCCGGATCTTGCCATCCAACGGGGAAAGATCACCGCCATCTCCCGAGAAAGAAACATGCACTACACTAACGGGACTAATGACCAAAGTAGTTGGCGCGCCCGGAAACACGAAAAAACCAATCAATCAATCAAGCTTCCAAAAATCTTTGTCAAGATGTTGATTCGTTTTTCGGACATGTCCCCCACCTTAAATATGTATTCAAGAGATTTTTGTCGTTGAGAATTCTATTCCTCAATATTACATGATTCAATAATTTCATGTAAACTTTATCGAAATATTAGTACATTTCGAGTAATCTTGAGTTAAATCAGGAGAATTTTGTTAGATTCCACAATTACTGAAACACTGAAAAATCAATAAAAGACCGATATCCAGAAGTTGCCACAATATACTGTTGAACAATGTGCGTGACTGAAGCCTAAGAGCTGAAGCTGAAATTCTTGTCGAATACAAATTGCAAATTTTTGTTTGGTGTCTTTAACGGCTTTCAAAGGGTAGAGTAGAATAAATGGAATTCATTGAAAGAAATCAATTTTATTTTCAACGCTTTAATTTAAAAAAATAAGCTGTGTATTTTTTCGAGCCTCTCGAGTTCATTTTTCAAACGATGGCTGAAGGAATGGTAGGATAGAAGTGTCAATATTATAATTTTACGTAAGAGATATAGTTGGGAACCGACTTGATTGCGAGGCTGAGCAATGCGTTCGGTGTTTTTGGAAGCTGCCCTCACCCCCGTGTAGTCTGCAATTACTAGCTGTCCCAAATATATTGCTCCAAATGTCCATAGGCAAAAATGAAAACGGCAAACCAAAATAAATAAAACAAATAAGTCAAGGAAAACACGCTCCCCCCACACAAACAAGTCAGCTCAAGACTTTACAATTAACTCGATAAATTATAATCCTTTGTGGCACTACTGGTTGGGTCTATAGAATTCCTACTAGAAAGACCTCAAACATCTCATTTCGTCTTCTTGTGATACAGGTTTTGGAGCTGAGAACACTATTAATTAATTATTTTATTATGCTCTTGAATACATTCAGATCACAATCAATTTGTCAAGATGGAAAATTCTGATTGTAAATAATCTTAATTTAAATGTAATGATGACGATTTATGATACTTTTAAAACATTTATCAGTATCAATTCCGTTGTACTGTCTGAGTAATCTCTCGTGTCGACTGTGTCACACAGATTGATTTGTACCCAGAAAAACATATTTTATCTCAATATAATGGAATAAAAACTCTGAAACTAAAAATATATTACACGATGCATAGAACGTTTACATCTAAGCCACCTTTCTTAAGATATTTCTGTGAATAAATTAAAAGTTTGAAAATAAACCTTAAATTTCTAACAGATTTTTTTAATGAAATATATAAATTTGAATCTTTTAATGCAAACGTTGTGTTTCAGCGAACATACACTTTCTAATTTTCTCATGAAAAACTAGTTGAGCCTATTCCAAACTTCCGCGCTTTGTAAATAAATGCTTTTAAAATAAAAATAACTTCTCGCGGGATCATCATGCTGGATACAAGTGAACGAAAGGGAACGAGACCGCACCAAAGAGACAACACTGCTGTGACTCGAACAATGTGCTCCTGGTAGCAAATATTACGACGAACACGGGTGGAGAGGAGAAGCTTTCTCTAGTTGAGGAATGTGTGCAGCGAGTGTTTACGAGCCTCAAGTGTTTACGCTGTACAGACGGGCCATGAATGATGAAAGAAGGGATATTGTAGGGAAATGCGATCGTGATGAGTACAAAAGCTCCCTATGACACACCATACCAAACCATACCTACGCTGGACCCCTTCGCAACTAGTCAAACCAAGAATAGAACTGCATTCGTGCCTTAGCAATCAGGGTTTTCTTGGATGACCTTAAGAATCATATTTTAACTGTTCAAATTAAATGTCCAAAACAGTTTTTCCTAAACAGGAAACGACATAAAAAATAAACAGTAAAATTATTTATTGCAAACCCGTGTAACGATAATTTAAAATCGAAATTTAAAAAAAGACATTTTGTAAAGGGTGTTCAGCACATTAAAAAAGTAGATCACCCTTACTCATTGAGTAGTCAAGAAACCAACTCAGCAACTCATCCTCATACACTTTCCGTAACTATGGGATTACGGCATATTTTGCTACGACATTGTGGTCATTTACGAGTATTTGTTGGTGTTTATTAGCATAGTGACAAGTGGCCTGTTTACACAGCGAAACTAGGATTAAAATATTAAATAAAATATCTCAAATATATTGAACCCTAGGTTGCATAAACATAAGCTGCAGCGCTTTTTAATCTGCACAGATGCATTTCTGAGAGCTTCTCCTATATGTAATATTTTTTCTATCTTCCTACTTTTATTTCATTCACTGGCGAAGGAAAAATTATCAGAAATTATGTAGATAAATCCTGAAATTTCATTATTTTAGATGAATGCATATGGAAGGTAATTAAGGCCTTTAAAATATTTATTTAATAAATAATCATTTACTGAACATTAAGATTTGATTCTATTACTTGAAATTATTAAGAAATGAACTTATTAACAAAAACAATTTTATGTGTATTTTTCTAGAGTGGATAATGTAGGGCCTCCAAGGATGTGTATATTCATTCATGTAGTTTCCTGAGTATACGAATCCTAGGGTTAACACGTGGTTCAAAACACCAACTTGACAACACGCGAAGCTTCAAGATACATCTTCATTAGCTTAATGTTAGTTTACGTTTAATGACTAAAGCACAAGTTCATAAATTAACATCCGAGTAGCTACTCAACTCATTCTGTATGATGAATGTGGTGCAAGTGAATACGACTGGTTTTTAGATTGTCAGGCATCAAACTCGGCAATGATCTAAATGTAATACGACGCGTTTGTTACTAATTTATTTTATTTGAACTAAAAATTTAATGCTCTCGTCTGCGTGTTTTTAAAATAAATATTGGTAGATGAGCGTTATGTTTAATCAACGTCCAATGTTTTACTTTGCCATGTAATTATTTATAATGATTTTGATATCTGATGCATTTTGTCATCTTTCTCATATGTTTGATCATAATAAAAATGTAGATGATAGAAAGAAAAAATGCACCATAGAAACTGTCGTAGACAGAATGTTAAATAAGGTATTTAAAAAAAGAAGTTTATTTCATTAATAACTATTACTTATACACTTTTCTCTAAGCGCATAAGCAAACTGCATTTTAATTAGTTCAATATGCATAACACTGTATACAGCAATATGGTGTACATTTTCTTGACACAAATTTAAATAAGAACATAAAATATGTGTTGAAATTAAATTTGGTAAAACATATAGCTAAATTACTAAACAAATATTTTGCTTGTGAAGGTTTCTTTTATATAACATTTTTGTATAAAGTAATTTCAATTTTATGTTGAGGTAACTGTAAATTATGGATTCAGCTGACTCAATAATGAAGGAAACGTAGAAGTCATATCCTCTTCAGGACCTATTATAATTTGTATTACGGCAAATAACCTAATTAAAAATACACGAAACAAAATGTACTTTCTATTACGACGTGCGTGCTGCGCTAACGTTTCCATCTATGCGGGCGGCACGTGGGTCTTTCATCCACACGATACCGAAATAAGGCGCTCAGCCAGTGAGGTTGAGAAGATACGAGCGACTTGTAAACTTATATGCAGTTCCACCAAACATCCTCTAGAATGGCTTATAGGCTGCGTACAAGCTTCCTGTGATATGATCCCGGGTTCAATTCCGGGTAAAAACAAAAATAGTTGTAACTTTCCTTTAAAATCGTCTCAGTTTCTAAGCTCAGGAGGCGGAGTAAGCTAGTTGCGATGAAGAGAATACGTCATGTTCGCCATGTCTCTCTTACCCCCTTCCCGAAGCGTGGGAATTAAACTAGGTCTAAGCATGGGGAACACCGTTAACAAGCCGGCACAGACGTTATTATGAAGCGATTTTTAAAGACGTTTTAGGTCAAAATAGAATACTGAATCCTGCTTAAAAGAATTGAGAAAATTGAATCCTGCTTAAATGGCCTTCTCAATTAATCGGTCACATCTGTTAACGGCAATTTTTCGTGAAATCGATAGATTTTTGCATAAGGCTCGTGTAAATATTCCCTCATTGAAGTGGCCACCTTGAACGACATGGAAGCCGGGTACATTTCGTATCATAACCTGTGTTAGACAATCACAATTTTCTGACAAGTGATGTAATTTAAATACGCAACGCTGTCTAAAGCGCAAGACCGGTGGATATTACAATTTATGCAATATCTTCGTGTGTGGAGACCCTGAAGGCAGAAGAAGAAGAATTTATTTTGATGCATGCTTTGAAATTTACTTAGGGTGGGAATTGAAATCTAGTTGGGAATCAAGTTCCTAGATGGCAATCAAAAACGATTGTGTGAAAAAGGATCGCGCAAGTATCAACTGCACTACGTATATTCACAGTTGATTCTTCTCGCGCGTACCCGCCGCTCAGTTGTGACCTATTAACCTAAGCCTCCCTGGCGCGCCGCCGCCCTAAATCGGGGTGGCCCAGTGCGGCGCGGCCGCGGGCCCGGCCACCGCCTTCCGCTCAATCAACGGGCGACGCAGCGCGTGAGCTCCGTTTTCCCAGGGGGATCAGCCCATAATGCAGTATTGGCGTGCTTAGTGGTAAGTCCACGGCATGACCGAAGGGCCCGCCGCCCCCCTTCGCACGGCCTCCACACACTCCCTACCCCCTCTCCCCGCCCGCAGATTGTCCTCAGATTGCCCTGCTTAGCGGTGGGTGGGTGGGGGCTGTATCGGTACGTGTAGGAGAATGGGACTAGAATTATTTGCTTTTCATCTCAGGAATTTATATGGGGCAGTTAGTTGTATTTACTAAATTTCATTGCGGATTTTGATTACCGATAAACATGTAAATATTATTGGTAGACATTTATTTTCAAGTAATGTTGTATACTTCATGGCATTCCATAGTTTCTACTACAATATCCGGTGAAATTCGCTTTGTGAACACACAAACAAACAATGTGAAAGCATGAAGAATAAAAAGTCAGCAATATTTTCAGAAGCGTTTCTTTTGCCCTAAACATTGCTTCAATCCACCTTCATAATTGAATCTTATTTTATTTCTCAACTCTAGTATTGAGATCTTATTCTCACAGCACATCCTCTTTTCTCCCCTATTCCTGTTTCTTGTACTCCGTACGTTCATTATCACATATCTCGTAACTTCATTTCCATCGTCAATATCGTAATGGCTGTTGGTCTATCGTTTCGGATTCAATGATGAATTCAACATTCAATTTTAGATCTCAGTGAATATTCATCAATTTCTGCTCACTGTGGTTTCCTGCACGTTCTGAGCACTCCTTCTGGCCTGCTTACCACGACTCCTTTTATCGCTGTACACTCGTATTACCCATGCCGGGCACGCTTCAGTGGTAATCCGCTTATCTTCTCAACGATTCTTCCACTTCTCCTGTTTTCTCGCACTTCTTGAACTCTCGCCCAGCATTTGAACTCATCCCATTCTGCATTCTGTACGGCTACGGAACAAGAAAACTAAAGAACATATATAAACAACGAACAAATTCATAAACTATAATCCAAATTGTAATCATTTATCAAAATAATAAAGACAAGTGTAATGTTAATAAATAAGACGTCAATAATTGAATGTTTCTGGGAAAAGGTTGCAACATACTAAAAGTAATTTTGTTCACGAATGATATAAAAACTGCAAATAATGACAACTTTCTTGCATCCTACAGAAACAAGAGTCCGAAAAGTACGCACCATGTTAGCACATATTCTCCAACACTTTCAGCAAATTTGCTCAAGAATTTGCATTTCGAAAGAGATATTTGATAAAACGTTTTTACCTCAAAATATTAAGTTATACAAATTGACAAAGAAATATTTCTGAAATAAATAATTTTACATTAATAAAAAATACAATCACAGGGTGAATCTCTTCCTCGTGACTTTCGGTCTGTTGATCAAACAAATACTAAGGAGGATAGTGAAACTCTCATTCGGAGGATAAATTTGGAGGTGGTAGGTTCAAAAGGTAATATTTTTAGTCGGTGATAAGACGTGCGCGTGTTAGATCACACGATAAAGAGTATGATTTGCTGAATGTCACTAGAAAGGAGATGGGTAAAAGAATGAAGCATAGATTTTGGGGAATAAGTAGGTCGTGTGAGAAATGATGAATCAAAGATTTATGGCAGTATTTTTCAAAACTTAGTAATATAATTGTAGGAAATAGTGTTAAATGTTCGCGGAGGAGCAGTCATGAGTAGAACGAGGCGACAAGTTTAGTACAAATATTTTTTTGTATTGCAGAAATTGCCCATGGCTTGTAGTACGTAAGCAGAGGTACAGACAAAATACCATTAACTGTTTGTTTCAGATGTTTATTGTTATGTTTTGGTTTATGTATACAGTTTCATGTACATTTGTATTTTATCATGGGTATCGAAATGTGCAATCGGTCAGAATGCATGGAATTCTTGAAAAAAAGAGAAAAAACATTAAAAAGTTTTAAAAAAATAAAAAATATCTAATACAATTGATCTCTAATACAACAAAATTGATCTCTAAATAGTTATATTGATTATGAACACATTTACTTCATGGCGTATTTTATATTGATTATAAACACATTTACTTCATGGCATATATGATTCAATTACCTTATAAATATAAAAAATACAGGGAAATATTCGGTCATCGATCGATCTGTCATCACGTTACACAGTATAATATCCAAAATAGGGCATTATGGACTAAACCATTATTTCTAAAACATTGAAATGAAGCAATAGAAAACTTCTGTCAACGATTGGTCCCGTTGTAAAGTTTTAAAATTTATATCAACGATTCTGTCATTTCTGCGGAACACGCAAAGTTGCTTTTCTTTCCTTTAGTGTCTGTCTTCTGTGTTCCTGACTTCTGTGTTCCTGACCGCAGTGTTTTATCATTGAATTTTACTCCATTTACTTTACTACTGACAGTCTCTTGTCTTTGTTAAAATTGCGTGAGCCCTTATTGACCTTGAAGCCACTTTTTCAATGCTGCTTTTGATTTTTCTCCATCTCCCCAACATCTCCTTTTCCCTTCCGCACTTCTTCGTTATACAACCAGACACAGCCGCCTCCGCCACTGTCTTCACCACATTCTTCACCTCCGTGTCCATATTTACCTCTCACTCTAACTCCATCACATATGCCGCCATTCCCACTGATCCTGTAATTGATTTCGCCACTTTCGTGGTCCACACTATATCGGCTGGTATCTCGTAAGCCGTCGCCACACCCATGTCAATTTCACCATCGTCGCCAAAACTACTACAGCTACTGTACACGCCCCGCCGCCTCTGACATTACTTGACAATGCTGTGTCATTTTCACTTCTACCATTATCATCGATTCTTCAGATTTCGTCACCACTAGGTACACTTTTCAATACCGCCACTTCAGCCTTCACCCCGCTCTCGCGGCACCACTATCTCCGCCCCACCTTCGCCCAGCCGCCGCCCCCGCCGCAGCCGTTGCCCCCATCCCCGTCACTGTCACCGGCTGGACTCCCGCCCTCGCCGCCCCCGCCACCCCCTGCCCCCGGCCCCGCTATCGCCACCGTTATTTCCTCCTCGCTTTTACTGGGAATGTCCTGCTCCTAATCCCGCCCCTATCACCACCCCTATCTTGACCCCCCACTCTTTGCCGTCCCAGTCTCCATCACACCCGCGACAACCACCGACACCAACGACGCCACCGCCTCTACCAGTGCCACTGCAGCCACCACCATCGCCTCTGCCACCTCTCTCCTGAGCTCTCGACGCCGCCCTCCGCTTAGACACATCACACTTCATTAGCAGAACGCACCCCTAATGCGCTGATATAATAATTCACCGCATGTCCGCCTCTGGCCGCGCAGCCACCCGTCCATCGCCAACGCCCCTGCCATCGCCTCTCAGCTGCCCCATCCACGAGCGCGAACCCGGTGAAGACCAAGCACGGGCGGCCCCGCCGAGTATTTGCCTGCAAAGCTGTTGCCACCGCCTGCGCTGCCCACAATCCGTTTACCAGCCTCTGTATGCAGAACACGTAGATGCAAGATGCTACAGCTTTGAGATGAAAATACTTTGGATGAACATTTGAATTATATACGTTATAGACAAAGGCTTCCATTACGTAGTATGTGAATTTGCGTATCTAAGAGATCTTTTACATAATTTTACCTATGTACCTTCCAATTTTACCTATGTACCCATGATGCGATTTTCATTTTCATTTTAACGCGCTATGTAGATGTTTGTCGTTAAAGTGGTACAATATGTCATAGGTAGAACTACAGAGAAATTATGCACAGATGATCTTCAAAATAGTTTTTCTTGATTCGTTCTTCTTACTTTTCTAGGATATTTATGCGTGTGTTTGGTAATCAGAAACGTCATGCAACAGAATTATTCTATATTCTAGAACAAATGCTACGGTGTGTTATATGTTCACAGAAGTATAAAATGTGTCAAAATGGTAAAATGGTGCAACATAGACGAATTTGTATTAGTTAAGATTATATTATAGACCTAAAAATTTCAGATGACTGCGATGGCAAGTGCACTGGGAGAAAGGGATGGATGTTACAAATGTAACCAAATGCAAGCCATCACATACTCTTATTCCAAAATATGGCGTGTACTACTGACACAGAATTATTCAATTGGAAAAATCTTTACGAGAAAAACTGAAATATCGCCTGCAGGCGCAGCCCGACATAAACGATATATTTTCTTGACATATTTTATGAAGGAATAAGCTCGATTTGAAATACATTCCTTTGAGACTTTATAAACGGTTCATTTAATTAATTGAATAGCTTATATTTCCATAGTGTATCATGATTCATAATATGATAATTTAAACCTAATTAATTCTCTATCTCTAACATTCCATTTGAAGTGGAAAAAGACGACTGTACCTCAACACGCATGGCAAGAAACACCACATACTCCTTTATCTTTTCCAACGCAGTTTCGGAAAAGGCAGTTTATGTTGGTGATTTCTTTGTATTGATTAATGGTTTTGTGTATCCTATAAACCACTCAGATCGCGAAACTCAGTTCCTTTGAAATTCCCTTTGATTTGGCCGTTTGCTTTTACGGCGGAGAAACAACTGGCACGCGGGTCGCGGCGGGGCGGGCGCGGTGCCGGCGAGATCCTCAGCGTGCGCGTGGAGGGGCAGCCGTAAAAAAGCATGTAGAGCACGCAGTGATGGTTGGGACGAGCCATCAATCGAACGTATGCCGTATAACACGCGGAGGGCGTCGCGGGACTAGCTTTCGGGGGTGGGGTGGGGGAGCGGAGACTGGAAGGGCAGAAGGTGAGGGTAGAGACAGAAAATGGAGCTAGGGAAGAGCACTAAGAACCATGGATGGTGGGATGCCAGCGAACGGAATGAAGACATAGGATACGCTATTCACATCCCGGGTAAATCTGGTACAAGGTGAAGAATGCTACATGAATAAAAACAACTGCAGGATATGAAAATTGAAATATATTTAAAAATGCATGAAGGATATTATCTTTGGAAGTGCGATTGAAGGAGGCATTTGCCACAAATAGTATTATTTCGTCACAAATTTATGAGGATTGAAAATAGTTTCAAGAATTTAAAATAGTTAATTGGCCAGGAAGAAAATGAAGGCTGAAAGATGAGTTAATAAGATACTGAATAGAACTAGATGGGGATAATGTGACATAAATGTCATAGGTTTATTTGTTGAGAATTGTGTAAGTACAATTAGAACGACACGAGGTACAAAGTAAATAATGATACCACTAAATACTCATATTGCTGAAGTGGAGAACGAAAAGAGTTGGAGCTTGAAAACCATTGATGTTGGCTAAAGGAGAAAGGAATAAAGAATCGAAATTATTACCGTAATAACAGAATAAGACGTTTAAATAATAAAACAAAATATGATTGTAGTGTGTTACAACAAGCAAAGAGTAGACATTTCTCGTACAGATGACGGTTTCCACGTGCAGATATTATAAACGTGTAGAGATGCCCAACGGGTAGGAAACAACTAGCGGCGCAACGACTGATCCTCGAAACCGAAGTGACGGCAGAGACATCTCGAAGGGCCACGAGGCCCGTAAACGCAGACGTGGGGCGAAGGGAAGGCGTATCATATTTTTATGAAACGTACTAAAACAGATCGGAGCGCGGGTTGGAGTGCGCCCATCTTCGACAGGGCTGCCCTGCGAGTTATTGATTAAACACGAGTAATAAAACTGCTTGCGAAGGCTGCGGGGCCGCGGGGGCGAGAGGGCGGGCGGGGGAGGAGGGAGGTTAGAAATGGCCCGGGCGAAACGCGCTGCCGCCGCTAGCGGCCGTTAGGGCGCGAGGATAAGCGGATGTAACGGAAATGTCTTCGGAGGCGGAGGGCGCGGCGCCGAGGACGCAGCCGTTGGGACGGAGCGACTGCTTCGCGCCGGGGAGGGCTGCGCTTTCGTTTCTACGGGAGGCGACGTGCACGTTTGTGTCACGCCGTTGAGTCTGTTTATTTTCAATTTGAAGCTTTAGGCTTCTCAATAATAGTAATAATAATAATAATAATAATAATAATAATTATTATTATTATTATTATTATTATTATTATTATTATTATGGGATGCTTGATAAAATATACGGACTTGAGTCCTGTAATGTCCCATATTATAAATATCATCCTTCTACAGTCTTGAAAAATGAAGAATGGAAGTTATACTGAGATAGAAGCATAACTACAGACACCACAATTTCGAACAACAGGCCAGATATAATAGTTCTAAACAAGCTAAAAAAAGCCATAATAATCGATTTTGCAGTCGTCAACAATAACAATCTAGAATCTGTATTTCACTTGAAAATTCAGAAATATATACCGTTGGCTCAAGAGCTTCATCATCAATGGAGACTTCAGAATATCGACATACAACAGATAATCATGTCCACCACAGGATTAATCCCAAAACACACGGGCATGCAATTCACGTGTTGGAATTACCATTTTCATGCATAGATCAAATGCAGTAAGCAGTAATACTGGACAGCTGCAGAATAGTTAGAGAATTCCTGGGATGTACTACTGATTGAGAAACAATTGACTGAAATGTCTAGAAAGTAACATTCGTTCGTGTCTTGCCTCTGCGAGATCCACCGAGCCTAGACCAGCAATGGTCAGGCGAATGTTCCTGCACATAGTGCAGAGAGTGAAAAATTCAGGATAACAATAATGACAATAATAATAATAATAATAATAATAGAAGCAGCATCAAAAGATGAGCTAGCGGTGGACCAAGCAGACACGGATCCACTGACAAAATTCCATACCAGAGCCGAATCCCAAACAACTACTGAAACAGGCTTGGAGAAACAAACCTCTGCATGGCCAATATTTATCCCGTGTCAATAATGTGAACGTTAATGATGAAATACAACATGCGTGGCTTAAGAGAGGTAAAATGAAAATACAGTCAGAAGCATTCCTAATAGAAGCACAAGATCAGGCACTACGAACACGCCATTATGAGAAGGCCATCATCAAGACAACACAGGATGCCGACTGTGCGGAGAGCAGTCTGAAAATATTGATCATATTGTTTCAGGATGTCCAATTCTGGCTAAACACGAATATCTGAAAAGACACAATAAAGTGTGCTCATATTTTTACTGGCATAGAAGTAAAGCTATGAATGCCCCAGAGATAAGCAATATATGGTACAACCACACACTTAAACCAGTAACAACAGCTGGGCATAACACCGTTGTGTGTGCTCGACAGATTCACACAGATTGCACTATAAAGGCTAACAAACCAGATATAGTGATACGAAGTACAACAGAAAAAAACATGTATCCTCATTGATGTATCTGTTCCATGTGATGGAAATGTAACAGCAAAATCTGCTGAGAAATATCTAAAATATAAATATCTTGCAATCGACGTCAGTCGAATGTAGGACGGGAGCGGTAGCTCAGTGCATCAACTGATGTCAGCGCCTCTCACCGGGAGGTCCTAGGTTCGAGTCCTGACAGCGGCAGGATTTTCGATACTAGCTTTTCAGCTAGGTCGAATTCAGTCGCTGTCTGGAGGAGAATTCTAGCGGCCGGTTGCTCTGATCGGTAGTTTTCCGTGTTTCCTCCGATCAACACCAGGCGAATGCGGGAGCAGTACCATACCAAACGGGCCACGGACCGCGCGCGATCTGTCCCCCCTCTTACTTGTCTTATCCTCTCACCTTACACACACACTTACACTCACATGCACTACACTACCACATATTCCGGGAGTCCGTTCGGGACCTTAGAGCTTGTCCCGGCTGGGGCGGTGCTCCGTTGGTGGGAGAGTCCTGGTTAGGGGGAAACCCCACTAGCCGACGGTAGGTCGGTGCCGGATCTCGCTATCCAGCGGGGTAAGATCACCGCACTACACTACCACATATTCCGGGAGTCCGTTCGGGATTAGAGCAGAGTCCTGGTTAGGGGGAAACCCCACTGCCGACGGTAGGTCATCTTATCCAGCGGAAGATCACCGCCATCTCCCGATGACCAAAGACCAAAGCAGTTGACGCGCCCGGAAACATGAAAAAAATCAATCAATCAATCGAATGTGAAATGTTAGAGCACAGGTTGTGCCAGTAATAATAGGTGCCCTGGGACCCATTCCTAAAGATCTTACAGTTGATTAAGATCCCAGGCTGCAGTAAGCACTTTGAAATTCAGGATATTGTGCTGTGTGGTACGGCGCACATTTTGTGCAAGGTGTAGTAGAACCAATCAGATCACCGAATCGACTCCTTAGGAAGTTGGGTGCAAACTTGTGTGAATTTTCATGTACTGCCGGAACTCAAGATCATTCACCGCGAGAAAGGAAAATAATAGTAATAATAATAATAATAATAATAATAATAATAATAATAATAATAATAATAATAATAATAATAATAATAATAACAAAATTTAAGTGGAAACATTTTGCGCAAAGTATTGTAGAGACTCTAAAAGTCCCTATTGTCCAAACAATATTTCTGTTTACTTCACAGCTGGGCGTGAGGTAGAGCGATGTTGCCTTCTACTTGGGCGACAGACATGTAGTCGTTAGGTCGTTATTGTATCAGATCATGATTGAGGCATTTACGTCCACCGTAACATGTATTAACACTCGAGTAACGAATGGTAACAATGACACTTGTTTCATGAAGTACTTTAGCGCTATCCTTACACTACTCCCGCCAAAGAAATGAATAACGAAACATTTTTGCACAACACGCCAAATGCAGATGATAATTTGGGCGCGAGATGCGTTTTTAAAATGAAAATCCATAAAATGCAAATGCATTTTAAAAGGAAAACACACATCCAAACAAATAATTGCGGCAATTGGCACTTGGCCACTTAGCTCTCGGCGATCTTCAGTTTCCAGTTGCTTCACGCAGTAGTTTCATTTTTTTAATAAGCATCGGCAAATCTGCAATGACATCATCACAATCTGAAACCTCTAATTGGATATCGGAATCCCCTCTCTCCAGTTAGCCCCAAACTGTCAAGTAGACAGAAATATTATTTGAACAGATCTACACCTTAGAAAGTTGGTTGTAACCCGAACTAGAAATTATAATCAACTGACTCATAACATCTTTAGTCGTGAAGTAGAGAAATTAAATAATAATGATGATGATGATGCAGTGCGTCAGAGAAATCTCTCCACACCGAGCCGAATCAAGGTCACCAGTTAAAAATTTATTTATATTGGTAAAAACCAGAGCATTGGGAAATAAGTGAAGGGGACAACACTTCCAGCATCTTTTATGATTGTGGTGAGTACGCGAATTACATTTTATGATCTGCAGCTCGTGCTACCAACATAATTTCTGTTGCTAGAACTCTCGCCAGCCAGATGCCTGTGCGGAGAGACTTTCCTGGCGCGCTCTCCATGCCACATCGGGGGGCCAGTCGCAAGGGTAGAGATTGTCCCGGCTGGGGAGGTACCCCGCTCGGGGAGATATAGGACAACACTTCCAGCACCTGTTGTAATTGTGACAAGTACGCAAATTACAATTTATAAGCTGCAGCTCGTGCCACCGACATAGTTTCTGTTGATAGCACTCTCGCCAGCCAGATACCACAACGGAGAGACTTTCCTGGCGCGCTATTTAATTACAATAATAACAACAACTTGGAAATGAGGCGTAGGGACTTGGCGACCCTATCGTCTGCAGCGCTCTGCCTGAGAGTAGGAAGATTACAGTAAATAATTTGTTTCACAAAGCAGATAAACGGTTGAACAATATTCTTATTGTTTTACTTAATAATACGTATTTCTTAAATAACTATTTTTCTCATTGTTATTCAAGTACCGAAAGTAAATGATGTTCCTACTACAAAGGAAGGCGTCGAGAGATTTTGGGCAAGAATTTGTGAAGAAGGTAGATGCTTCCACAGAGACACAATTTGTTAATGACGTTTTTTTTTCATGACGCTGCTGAACTTCAGAAAACCGAATATTTTCCGAAATTCTCGGAGGAGGAATTAATCCAATCAAAAAATATGAATCCAGGAAATGTTCAAGCATTAATAATTTCTACAATTTATTACTGAATCAAGAAGTTGAAAGCATTAATTTCCTTCTGAAAAAGGTTGTTCACAAAATCTTTAAAAAACAGAGGTTGCTGATACGTCGTATTGATTATCTCCTAGCCAAAGCGGGAGACAGTTCTTTGTCCTGGACTTTTAGACTAATCATTTTTTTGCCAATAACGTATCAAGCTATTGCTATAGAAATATATAACAAAATTTACAGACACATACGAGGAGAACCGTGTTGCCACAAATATAGAAAAATGCCATAAAAGTACCTATTTCTGCAATGAAATCTTTTTACTAAACAAAGTCATTTTTAATGATGTAAGGTTTAATAATGAACGTAATATGGACAAGTTCAAAGTAATGAAAAAACACAAGGATTGCAGTTATATACCTTAGCAGACCTGTATTGCTCTCGAAGTTTCACCCCATACTCTGCTCCAAGCGGTACGGGTACTCACTGAAACCTGTGGCAACCGTTCGACCGTGTAGAATAGAGTATGACAATCAAGTCCATATGCTAACAGCAGATCCGGGAGAGGTGACTTAGGGATTCAACTGATGTCGCTGCAGTGCCTCTGACCAGGTCGTCCCAGATTCCAATCCCCACGATGTCAGGTTGTTTGACACCAGTTACAGAGCTACGTCCAATTCAGTTGCTGTCTGGAGGCGAATTCTAGCGGCCGGCTTCTCTGATTGGTAGTTTTCCGTGATTTCCCCTATCAATACCAGGTGAATGCAGGAGTAGTACCCTAATAAACGGGCCACGGGCCGCACGCGATGATTACTTCCTCTTCCTTGTCCCATCCTACCCCTTACACACACATACACACACACACACACACACACTATCATGCACTACATTACCACATATGTCAGGAGATCGGTCTGGAGCTTAGAGCTTATCCTAGCTAGAGCGAAAGCCCTCAGGAGGGAGATACATGATTAAGTGAAAACCCCGCTAGCCGACGGTAGGTTGGCGCTGGATCTCGCCTTTCAACGGGGAAAGTTCACCGCCCCCTCCCGTGAAAAAAATCACTACGCGCCAGGAATCATCAAAAATGGAAATCATCATGGAAAAAATCACTACGAGTTGACGCGCCAGGAATCACTAATCAATCAAAAGTACACAAACTAGCAAATAAAACATCACTATCAAACTTTTCTTGATGTAAGAGTAAAATATGTCTTAAACTAATGTTTGTTAATACGTTTTGTTAATATGCTTAAATTAATCCTTAATAAAGTAATGATAAAATATGTATGAATTTCGTTTTTGTTAGTTTAATTGAGAGCGCTATGATCAAGTAGTTATAAAGCGGCCAAAAATAAATAAAGCTTGATATTTTTGTTCGGAATTGGAAGAAAATGTCATGTCTTTTTGTAGACGTAGACGCGCTGTCAGAACGTCATAACCGACGAGACAAACTTGAGGGAATAATAATCTTAAGGCTGCAGCACTCACTCTACTAAAGTTATTAGAGTATACTCGATGACTTGCATAACTTGATTTTAGTGTATCTTGTTTAAGAAACTGACTATTGGGTATTATATTGGGCTATAACTATTGGGCACAAATCACATTAAACATATTTACAAATATCGAAAGTATACAAATTTATACAACTAAAATATATAACAATAATACGATCAAGGTATATTTTAGAAAGCTGTTTTACTTGTAAATTGTATTACTGTTCTGGTCTAAGGAAAGCTGCGCCGCACTGGGTTTGATTGGCCCTATTCTGATGTCTACATAAAACCTATTGATACGATTAGTAAGCTTTGACATCTGCAAGCAATAACAGAGAATTTCTGAAAGAGACTGTTTTCAGAAATTTCGATAACGCTCTGCCAACAGACGAACAACTCAGTCGACTGAGAGATCTACCGCGTGTGCCAGAAGGTTAATCAAATCAAATACCTAACATTTGCGCAGGTCGAGGATATCTGCCGTCAACATGTGAAGTGCTTCGTCGCGTCGGAATACAAACGGTGGGGCATTAACTTCTCAATCAAGCTCAGTGGTCGAAATGTCATCCAGAGAATTAACACCTTGGCACTACTGGCGAACAGACTCACTGGACTGAAAAAATATGGACGCAAGTAGCCCTGAAAAATCAGTTTCATCAAACCACAAAACAAATACTCACTCGTCGAGCTCTCCACCCGGGCAAAGATAGAAATTTATTTATTTCTATTCTAAAAAATATTTTTTGCGTAGTGTTGTTAGACACATTATATTTTCTGTGATAGGTTGGCATCTTTCCCATGGCGTATACTATTTTTGATGTGAGGGAACATATGGGACGTTTTGTTCCACGGCCCCGCAATCTGTGTTCGAGAAGGGGAGACCGCGCCCGCCCAGAGCCCATTACATACAGTCCTGTTCCATTGATTGATTGATCACTTCGTGTTTACGGGTGCCCTGATGGCTATTACGGATCGTTAGTTCCGTAAGTGTAATTCATGATTTTTTATGGGAGGTGGCGGTGATCTCCCGCTGGATGGCGAGATGTGGCTCCGACTGACTGGTCGGCTTGCGGGATTTTCCTCAATCAGATATCTTCCGTCAGCGGCACACCTCCCCAACCGGGACAAGCTCTAATCTCTCGATTGGTCTCCTGACGTGTGTGAGAGTGTAATGGATGTAATTATGTGTGTGTGTGTGTGTGTGTGTGTGTAGGTACGGGGCAGAATGGAACAAAATCAGTAGTTTAGTGCATGTAATTGTCAGTAAGGTAAGTAAGGGGTGAGAATAGAACACGGAAGACACGGAAGGAGAGGTAGCACAAGGTACGTGGCTGTGTGTTAAAGTACTGCACCGACATCCACCTGGAATAAATCAATGAAATCACGAAAAACTATCGATCAGAGCAGCTGGCTTCTACAATTCTCCTCCAGACAGCGGTGGACTTCGACCTAATTATCTATCTAAACTTACCTTACTTACACTAATTATCTATCTAAACTTATCCTGAGTCTGCTCTCATTTTCTCTCCAAATCCAGAAAGGGGTGTACAGGCGCAAGCTGAAGCGGCGCGAGGCGGGGAGTAGTGGCTTCTTTCCAAACCGAGTTTGCTGATTTAGTCTCAAACAACCAAGATTTGAATTACGTTTATATTATTTACTATTGATTAATATTTCATGTTTGTTTTCTTTTTAATTTCTACATTGTATACACATTTTTGTCAAGGAGAGGAACATGTTTGAATGACAAAAGCCTTTTTACATTTTGCTTTGTTTTATTAATTCATTCAGTTATTTGTTGTGAGTGACAATAATATGATATAAATTAGTAGTCCCTGTAAGTTAACAATTTTTACTTTTACAGCTCTTTTCACAGACAAGAATCTTCGTCTGTTAAACCTCTAAATCTGAACTAGGAAGTTATGCTATAATTGCATTCTTAAGTAAACATGACTCCAAAATCAAGATACTTCCAGTTCAAAATGTTTAGTTTTGTTAGCAATTAACAATTTTAAATCTGACTGATGCATTATTAAATTTTAATGGATCATTTCATTGCTGCAGTAGAATAAATGGAAATTTATATAGCTGAATTTGAGATAGTGACTGTCATCTGACTTTCTCAAAAATGTGTCATGGGGTGTCAAATCCAGTGACGCACCGCCACACGGAGGTATTTGTACAACCCTCACTTTTAAATCTCGCTGTAGTGGCCGTGCGAACACAAGTAAGCTAGAGCTAGGTAACTACCTTGCCCGCCACCCTGACACGCTTGGTCCAAACTTTACATATTAAGATTGTAGGGCTAGTTATTAATACGGAATAAGAAAATTAATACGGAATAAGTTTTTACTTACCACTTTAAGGAGCAGTATCAGATCACTTTTTGTGTGTAATTTTTTGAGTATGTCACTTCTAACATCACATATTTGAAGGGACTTCACTTAACTAATGAATGGTTAGTTTTATTTAACAGACTTTCAAAATAACCATAGGTATTTACAACTTCTATAATTAGAATTTAATGAAACAAAATAGAACAGAAAAATAAACGACCTTGGAATGTATCACAAAAACGTCATTTCTTACTAATATAAATTATTTATTACATTTCAATATCTGAGAAAATAAAAAGCAATATAAAATATATCTAAAAACAACTTATCAATTTCATATATTACTGTATGTATTATAGAAAAACACTGATAATTCCATCGTTTATTATGTTTTTTAAAGCACAGGTAATTAAGATCTACAATTTTAGTTAAAACTTTTGATTTCCTTGAAAAATAAACAATACACATAATAGTCGTATTCATATACTTCATTGAAGAGAGAGCACATTCGCTTCAACCACTCAGCGCCAATCAGAAGAAAGTAGGAATGCAAATACAATCTAATACTCATAATCTCAAATAATCACACTCTCGATTGAACGTTAATCACAATTGGTCGAAAGGATTTCAATTGCCTGAATAATTTGTTGGAAGTAACAGTTTGGAAACAATACCATTGAGACAATTAAAATAACGTTAAAGATAATTGCCCGACTGCTCCATAAAAACAGCGCCGAGAGAGCAGCGGTGAACCGCGTAGCCTGCGCCCGGTGGCGCGCTCGTGCGGCGAGGCCGTGAAATAGAGCCCTTCCAGGGACAAATAACTTAGATAGGTTCGTTAACGAACGTGGCCACGAGGCATGCAGTTAATTACCCCACGGTCTTAGTTATTTCGCGTGCGAGTAAATGAGAGGGAGAAGAATAGGAAGATTAGCGCTTAACTCGGCGTTCACGGCCTCGAAACCTTGCAGCGGCTGTTGAGGCGAAGGCGTTGGCGAAGGAGATCGCAGATGCATTGGCGGAAGTGTTGGCGGAGGCCTTTGGCGGAGGCGTTGGCGGTGGCGGCGACGCGGGCATATGGGGATGGGGTTGGAGATGCGGACAGCTGGAAGTGGAGATGGTGTAGGTACACCAACTGAAGGAAAGCAATAATGGTAAAGGTGACGTCCGTAGCATAAACGGAAGTGGGAGAAACGGTAAGATAACTTTGATAGATAGTTATAGTACACTAGAAGCTCTGGATTTTAGATATTTTTTATTCTGAAGTTCCGAAACTCTAATACGAAACATTGTACTAAATAAGATTGATGAAAAACATGATTTTCTCAGTATACTCAAAGATTAATAGAATTCATGAGTATTTTATAAAACTAAAGTCCTCTAAAATGCCTTAGAATGGTCAGAGTACACGTCCAGCAAGAAAAGGCAAAAAATCTAGTGAGATGGTGAAGGTAGTAGTGTTTGTAAACGAGTCTGTGGAAGCCACGTAAAAATTGAGTTGGCGTCAACCGGGACATGCTGATGAAATCGCGCGTATGACGTGGTAAAGCTAGTGTCATTGGCGGTGGTAGTTTTTGTGTTTGTGGGACCAGTGGTTGGTGGTGATTTTTGTAGGTGGCGGACGGAGTAGTGGGATGGTTAGGTTGGCAATGTTGTTGGGGACGAGACAATTGTAGCGTGCGGGGTGGTGGAGATGGTAATGGTAGGAGGGATGGAGAAGTTATGAGGATTTGGTGGTGGGTGAGATTTGCTGGGGGTGCGGTGGTTGCAATTATAGAATGGCAAAGCTAAAAGAGATGTAGTGACTGCGGTGAGATTAAACCGGGAGAGGTGGATCAGTGCATCAACTGATGTCACTGCAATGCCTCTGACCGGGAGGTCCTAGGTTCGAGTTCCGAATGTGGCAGTATTTTCGGCACTAGCTTCTCCTCTAGGTCGAATCCAGTCGCTGTCTGGAGGAGAATTATAGCTGCCGACTGCTCTAATCGGTAGTTTTCTGTGGTTTCTCCAATCAACACCAGGCGAATGCGTGAGCAGTACCCTAACAAACGGGCCACGGACTGCGCGCGATCTTTCCTTCTTCTTCCTTGTCCTATCCTCACCCCTTGCATACATGCACTATACTACCACACATACTGGGAGACCAGTCCGGGACTTACAACTTGTCCCGACTGGGGCGGTGCCCCGCTGGTGGGAGATACCTGGTTGGGAAAACCCCGCTAGTCGACGGTAGGTCGGCGCCGGATCTCGCCATCCAGTGGGGGAAGATCACCACCATCTCCCGATAAAAAAAACATGTACTACACTTACGGACTAATGTCCTCAGTAGTTGTGCTCGGAATCACTAACAATCAATCAGCGGTGAGGTTAGACTGAGGCGGGGGTGGTCGGGCTGGCAAAGGTGTCCCGGCAGGGTTAGCAGTAGCAGGGCGGGCAGAGAGAATTGCGACAACAGTGGCCTCATCCAGGGCTGCAGAGCGACGAGTGTGCCGCCGTGGCGGAGCAGGAGGTGGCGGAAGAGACAGTGCACGAGGCGTGGGTGTCGGAGGCAATGTGGGCGGTGTATTGGAGCGACTTCTCGCGTGCCGATGTCTCGACGCATTTCGGAGAGCCTGCTCGTTCCTCAAGGAGGAGTTTGCCCGCGGCTCGTTAGAGCCTGGCGAAAGCCGCAAAAGGCAAGGCGAGGCAAGGCAAGGCAAGGAAGGTGAGGCGCGGCACGGCGAGAGGTGTGTCGGTAGGCCGCAGGCGAAGGGGGCTGCGCTGGATATTTTATGGCGAAGGCTTAACTTCTCTTTATTATCAAGTTTTAAAGGTGTTCCCCGGACTGCGATCGTCATTCTTTCATGATGGGAAAGTGGCGCTGCGCTTACTATGCTCTGCTTTTTGGGCAACACTTATCATCATTTATGTTACGCAGGAAATATTAACTTCTGTCCTCTCCGCTTCCCCGCTGCCATCAGTTCCGACCTCTGCTTTATTAATGTTAAGTAATGAGTTACAATTTGTGTTTATGCGGCGTGAGTTAATCTTTGAGTGTACGTCTTGTCACGCAGTGATGTTGAACTTCTTTGCGCAAATCTGTCATAATTATTTTGAATATTCGTAATGTTTTTCATGAACTCTGAATCAAGAGTTGTGGGTCTTTATTTATAAGAAAAATTGTAGGAGATTGAGAAAAATTAAATTCCAGAGAAGCTTTGGAATCTATATGAGACACACAATGTTACTTTTCTATTATTGTCGATTGTCAGTCTTCACACTTTCTGTCGTTTTGAAAATGAGGGAGGATTATTTGTATCTTCGGGGGCAAATTGAGATTACAGCACCATATGTATTCAATGACACATTCTAAGACTATATTTGAAATATTTTTAGTTTTCAAGATATTCCGTTACATAATTACAACAAATTAATAATTTCGTTAAACGTATTGTCAATAAGATTGATTTTATCTTACTCATTCAGAATATTAGAGTTAAAGCATGGATTTTCATTTGATCAACAATCTTATTTTTCACATTTTATTTTCCCGTTCTTATTTGCAGTTTCTTCAGAAGTATTAAGATTCCTAGAAAAACTGGTTGATCACTAAGATTCTATTTCTTATTCACCATTTTGGACATTATTTCTTTACCAAAGTGCCAACAATACGAAATGAGTTCTGATTTGCATATCAGCTCTTCAACCGAAAGAGTTCTTCTGTTCCTCCTCGATCCAATGCAGTTAAGGGTTTCGCTTGGTATTTCTTAAATTACTCACAAAATTTCCTTTCCAAAACGTAAATTACCCAGCTTAAAATTATCGTCTGTTCCGTATTTAAGCGGATTTGATGACTCGAAAAGTGAAATCTGAAATAAAACGGAGAGAGAGGCAGCGTCCCTTTGTCTCGGTCTCTTTATCTTCCCCTCAGTTTAAATTGCTCACCGGAGCAGTCAAAAGGAGGAGACCAAGAGAAAATTGCTGTGAAATCGCGTACACACGTAATGTATTATCGACAGGCATGAAACGACGCGTTAAAATACTTCCAGAAACTCCCCTCTATCTCCTTCAGACTATTTGAAATTCTTTTGCCGATGTTACCCGTGTACGAAATGGAGAACTTTCGTTTAGCTTTCGCCAGTTCAGCCTCACTCCTTCTCAAACTTCCACAAAGTGTGTCTACAGTCGAAAAGAGAAGAGCGGGGGCGGGGAGGGGCGGGGCGGGGCGGGGAGGAGAAGACAGTGCGAAACGGGACGAGGACGACAACGACCGTGGCGGTCGTGGAAGCTCAATAAAATGGTGATTCTGTCTTATAAAAATACACTTCCTGCCCCTGGGTGCGGCAACCCGTCGTAACTCACCCGCGCCCGCAGTCATTTAAGTGACGCGCGGTCGTTTGCCGTTTCAATTACTGCGGCGGCGTCTCCTTCGCGGAGCTGCTGTCTCTGCAAGTGCGAGGCCCTGACGCGGCAGACCGTTCCGTTGCGCCAGAGTGAATTAAGTGGGCCACGTTCGTGAATCGAAGGTTGGGAGATGGTTCGTGGTTGAGTGTCTTGTTAGCAGCCTATTGATAAACCTTTCAAGACACAAAATATTTGTTTGTACTTTCTCGTCGTACTAGTAAATAGTTGTTGAAAGTACTGTGATGCATGACATAAAAAGTGGATAAATCTTGTACCTAAATGTAGTAAATTACTTCACCAATTACTTTGTGTAGTGAGAATCTACATTTTTTTTGTTTCTTTTATATCGAACAATTTGTTTGTGGGCAATCGTGTCTGTCCATCCGACCGTTTGGGATGAAAATCATCACGTTAATCATTCAGACGATTTTCTTCAAAACTGATATTCCCTTATTGATCCCGCCAAATTGGAGTTCTAGTTAGTTTGAAAGGGTTATTTTAATTTACAGAGCTTATTTACATTACTTTTAGATTTAACTTTTTCCTGGAATAGAGCAAAGAATATTTAAAAATGGTGAATATCTCATTTTCGTTGAACTCACTGCATTTTCAAAAATTTTAAACATTACAAATAAAGTGAGAATGTATTGCTGTTATAGCACTACCGGGTTTTGAATTATTTGGACATTAAATACAATACGTAATGTATAAAAATATTAAGACATTACTGCAATGTATTCCAACTGTCTGTCTGTACTTGGAACCACAACTTGAGTATGGGCCGTGACCTATCAGCTGCGTCCCGGCCTCGCGGTCAAGGGTTAAGGGGTACGTGTGGTTAGCACGAAGACATCCCTACGCCGTATTCTGGTCTTCTCAACCTGACAAGTGAGCTTTCTCATTGTCACATAGCAACATATACTGGTACATTGCAAGGAAAACGCACATAATATATTCCAACACCAAACATAAATTCAGTACTTGCAATATTGAATAAGGTCAAAAGACTTGGGTCAGAAATAGGATAACACACACACACCACTGCCACACGCCACTGCAAGCCTCGTACTAATCGTAAATGTTAATATCTCTGTTTTGGTAAAAAAGGTGGCTTATCTTGTCCTTGTGCATAATTACGAAGGGCTTTGAGAAGTAACATGATTAGACACTTCCTCCAAAATCGAGATATTAACAATTATGAATAGAGGTACGCTCGCTGTAGCTAAGATTATCTTCTTTTTGTTCGAAGCCATTCTATTTATGGTTATGTTTGTGTATAGTATTACAGATTAATTTTCACAGAATAAAACTATTTACTTCCAGAATTTTATAACCTTGCAGTGATTTCCAGTATATTTCAAGACTGATTATCATGCTTATTCTTGTAGACACATTGTCCATGATGGTAATTTGAAATACTGTGGTTAAATATGTAGTGGTACACATTTCGTGGTCTATTGAATTATTCAAGGTAGGAGGGCTGTTTCTTGTGATAACGGTGAATGTGTAATATAAATGAATGATGTAATACGAAATTTACCTATTGTCTCTGACCTGACATTGCGGTAGTGGAAATCCTTAATATTTTTTATTATATTATATATTAAAGTTTTTTGAACATTATAGGTAGTAAACATAAAGGCGTATGCCAAACGAATATTTACAGTTATGATAGGAAAATGGGAGAGTGAAATCGGTTGTTACATTACCTACATGTTATAAATCCAGTTGTGTTCTTCTGGTTTCTGAAGAGTTTGGTTTTGTGTTCAAAATACTGATTTCTTTGGAAGGGCGATACAAATATCAGCCATTTGTAAATTGTATTTTTAAAAAGACCACGCAAAAATACACTTTTTACGGCAAAATAAGTCGGACGTGCCAATTTCAGAACATTTAGGCTCTAAATAAAGTTGTGAAAGGACAGGGTTGTATTCATATGGATTTAGAAACACTGTTATATATTGATGTAATACATTCCGTGTTAATATCTTCTTCCTCTAGTACCTCTCATGACAGGCTATTAGTTCTGATCATTATGTCTAACTTTACACACTAATTACTAATTATATTATAGAGTAAGGTGTAGTATGTAGATTTTGAAGAGATACTAAATGTGTAAGTTGTGTTGGTTAGTGTGCTTGGTCTCCGAGTATTTATTAACAAGGGGATTTTGCTTTCCTCCTTAAAAGCAACTTTGATTATTCAAAAGCTTTCTTTGCTGTTAGGAACATATTTTATGATACCACATCAGTATATACTCTTATGTGTTAATATTACAAGTTACATAATAATATTTATATTATATTAAAAGAGAATTCAAAATCTTTGTAATTAATACTTACAAATACTGGCTAGAAACGTATATTTTTCCATGAATACTCTTCAATACATAAATATTATTATGTTTTTTTTTTACTTTACACTAGCTTAAGAAGCCCTGCATTGGTCGACCATTTATTTATCACTATAATCTATGAGATGAATTTTAATGATTTGCCTTTTGAATGAATTGATTTTAATGAATTGCCTTTTTACCCAATTTTAACTACACTTTGCTGTCCAAAACCTAGAATTCGTCACTGCACGAGGGACACCTAGTACTCCCTCGAGGGACATTCGTGTGCTATTCGCCACCTACAACGTGTATGTTGTCATCATGCTAGTAAAGACATCGTCTACTGAACTTCATATATGTTTTAATTCCTCAAGACTTCATAGAAAAATGTTTCTTATATTATAATTGATAGTTTTAAATGGAGTATTTTATGAAACAATGCTATGATGGTTTGTGGAAGAGTTAATAAATTCCCCAGTGAACCATCTTTCGAATTGTTTGTTCGAAGAAACCATTATTCGTTACATGTTTTAAATTCTAATCATTTAAATGAGTATTGATATTATATCTCAACTGCTATCACTATCATCAATTGGTCGCCACGTTTTCGTAGCTTTGACATCCTGAAGAGTATTTCTCATTTACATTTTACAGTTTGAAGCAATTTGTTTGATACACTTTTGAGGACATTTCATGAAATGGGACAAGTGAGCATCGTTATTTTGCCTTTTTACAGCCTACAGATTCGAGTATGCTTCATTCTGCACTCTTGGCATGGTTCTCTGTTATTGTAACGAGAGAAACGGAGGTCGCATATAGCGTATAAACACTCGATATTGAAACGAACTTTTCCCACTTAATTAAGTTATTGCTTTCCACCTCCTGTTTGCGGATTGCTGAATATTCGGCCACCCTATTGAAAATATCCCTCTCTCGTTGGTCATGCCTTAAAATGTACTCTTTTATTTGATTAAAACGTCGAAAACTGTTAATTCAAGAGATCTAAAAGTTTTAGTGCCTCATTCGATCTGGAAGCTATGGATCATTGAATAATTATCACCGGATATAAATAAAAATTTCATGCAGAGGAAGGACGAGATTAGAAACATTAAACGAATCTAGCTCGGTTTTATGTGTAGTTAAGCAAACATTCCAACGCCAGAAATTAATTTTCATTCTTTCCTTTTCATATGCCGTTAAATTCTAATGTAAACTCCCTTTTAAGAGTAAACCGAAGTTAGAAGTATGTGTTAACAAAAATATCATGAAATAAAAAAGAATACATTTTATGTTCTTAAACTCGACATAATTTGAGGTAGCTAGAGTATGGATGTATTTTTGGGTGTGATATACATTTATTTGACACATATGATGTTTTTAAATTAGTATTCCACGATTTATAGCAATGGGTAGGAAACAAATTCCTCATACTGTTTCTTCAATTAATAATCTACAACGTTTTGCATTTGGTGTGATTTCTCTCTCTTTTCTATAGTACACTGCAATAACGCCTTGAAATGCAACATATGATACGTCTATATCCAGCTCAGAAAAAGGCCGAGATTGACATACGTACGCGACAACATGTTGTGATAGAATTCGTGAATGCGGAATGTTTAAAGTTGATTCGCAGGCGTAGTAAAGGCTATTCGCAAGGAATATGCAATCCAACATTGGATGCTCTGTTTAAGCGGCTCCACACATTCGTTATTCGACGAACAGCGATCAACCGCTCGCCGAATCCCGAGTAGTGTGGATGGGTTGCTTGCTATTTGGCGAATGATGAACATTCGGTGATCGCTCTACCCTCTGCATGTCGGTCTTTAGGACACATCAAAGGAAGCAACATTCGCCGGACACATCAGCTGTTCGGGATTGGGCGAGCATTAGCTCGCTGTTCGGTGAATGCCGAATGTATGGAGCCGCATTAAGACGATGGGTTTGTCACTGTACAAAAACTGAATGAAAACATTGCTGGTAGATGAAAACTGGAGCGGCTGACAGGTCGACTACAGCAGCAATTATGCACAACATCAGCGGGTTAAACGAAATCGTTCGTGACGACCGTCGGATAACAATGGTCGAATTGTGTCGCAAGCTCTGTCGGTCGGTAAAGTCAATGTTTTCATTAGTCAATTATTGTTTGTCAATTGAAGTTAGCCAAATACTTTAAAACTAGATTACTTGAAAGTTTGTGCACAATAGGTACCGAAAATGTGGACGGTCCACAATAAAGACGCAAGGAATGCAATAGCGACTATCTGTTGTGGAGATTTGCTGTAGAAGGGTAGAGGATTTTAGTACAAATTGTTACTGGAGAAGAGGGCCACTAAAGGAATCTCTTTGTGGGCATTACTACTACTTGAAAATGCGTAATCTAAAAGTTTTCTTGCCATTGGCTGAGAAAGCAGACCTGTGAGTTTAATCGCTAAGGAACATACATTTATTTCAAGGTAGGCGAAAACTGTGGAAGAGACGAAGATTATGTAGATAGCAAATTAATAGTGATAGACGTAGTTAATATAATTTGGAAATTGCAGTTAATTTACCAGTAAATGGAAAGAGAAAAAAAAAGGCATTCCTTTTTTACTAATCTCGTGGTTTCTAAACGAGAATTTGATACGGAAACGTTTCTAACTATTACACTATCAAATGAATTACAGGATGCCTATTTCACAGATTTGCATTCATAATTCACTAGTGCGTTATTTTATATTTTTAGTTTTTTGTAAAATAGTAATAAAGATCCCATTTTTCTGTCATTTTCCCTCTGCAATTCCTCGTCTATCCATTCACCCTTCTTTTAACCTTGTTGACTTTTCCTCTTTCCTTTTTTTGTAGACTTTTTCTTGAAGTTCATTTCTAAACTCTTTCGAAACAACTGACTTTTGTATTTCGCTACATGTGTGCTGACTGCTGCATTAAAGCCCCAGACATTTTTAATTAATTGTATTAATTACGGTACCAATAGTTGTTTCCTGATTTTTCCATTTCTCATTCGATTGCAATATCCTATTTTCCTATTCCTATGCCTGCAATATCTTATTTTCCATACAAGGAGGAGGAGTAGAAAGAAATAAGAAACAATTTAAAAAATCATTGTCTTAAATGTTCGTAGTAAAGTGAGTGGTAGATTTGCAGCAACACTAATCTGTTCTTAAAAAGATACATAAGTATTGAATACATAAGTTTGTTTAATATACATCATACTTGCCCAGCTTCAAATGAGAGGAAGCAACTTCGCTTTTCTTCCCGTGGAGGATATGTATATAATTTTTTGTTGAATTTTCCTATTTAGGGCTCAGTCGATGCAAATGTATTCTCTGGAAAGTTTGCTCACCCAGATGTTACTAACAGCTTTGAATCTGAATATTGTAATGTGCCCAGAGTTGAAGGAGGGGATAAACTTCTTGAAAATATTATAAAAATAAATGTTGAATACGATGAAGCAATACGGCAGAGGAGTTTTAGTTCGAAGGTTCAAAAGTTATTATACCTATTATATTCTCGTGTAGGATGTCCACAAAGGAAATGCTGTATACTGTAAGTGTGCTGCGGGATTTTTATGTTTGCAGATATTGGGCAAGGAAAGGATACTGATATCTGAAATAAAATTAAAATACATTTTGGCATCATTGTTTTATTCTCGTAAAATCTGTGTAATCATCCTAATATTTATTTATATATTTTGGGTGTGCTGCTACTGTTTACGTATACAATGTTTATATGCAAGTAAATTTATTTTGACTAGTAAAGGAATTATTTTTTATTTTGAGTTGTTTTGTTCAATGTTTGATGAAATTTATTATTATTATTATTATTATTATTATTATTATTATTATTATTATTATATTATGAAAAGTTTCAGTGGCTTGATAAATGTCATTAGCTACATTTAAGCTTTTAGGGTACCTACCCAGACGCATTATTTATAAGCTTCAATTTATTTGACCATTTATTAGTAGATTGTAAAAAGTAATTATTGTGTTTTTTTAAGAACATTAAAACTCTGTTATTACTCGAGTTTAATCCGAGCTGGGTTGCGTACTGAGTTTGGGCGTATGTGAGTGGGGTGACTTTCACCATAATGCGCTCCACTTGTGTCTGCAATGATTACTGTGACGATACAATAACAATAATCAAAATAATACTAATAACTAATTATAATATTTATAATTATAACAATCACCCATGTGATGAAAATACAATATCCTTACGCGGAATTCCAGCATGACGCCTTCTGGATGGACAAAATGGTGACAATGGACGTTGCTCCAAGCCAATGTTCCGCCGACGCCTCAGGATCTATTAATGCAAAAGTACTTCGGAAGTTCGTCCAGTGATCAAAATATTAGTGTACCACAAATCACAAAATTTTATTTCAGGAATCTTTTAGAGACCCTTTTGCAATATTTTCCGTTCCAAGATTGATCTTTGTTGAGTCATAGGACACAAATATTCTTCAATCGACCGGAGAAGTTAAAACAGCCAGAATGGAAGTTTAAAAACAAAGTTATGAATACAAATAATGATACAAATGTGAGGTAGGAGATAAATAAAGATGGAGAGGAAGAAAAAAGTAAGTAGGAAAAAAAATACGAAAGACGAAACTGTATCGAAGAAAAACTAAGAAGGAGAAAAATATTGGCAATAAAAAGGACGCAGAATAAGAATACGGGAAAAAATCATTAGATGTAAGAAAAATGTGATGGAAAAAGATTGATGAAGAGAAGAATATGATGAAAAATATAATAAACCGTAAAAGTGCACACATTATTAAACATAAGACAAGCATAAAATGGAGGCATCGCTAAAAATACCCTCCCTTCTTTTCTCACCCGTCTGCTCGCCGGAGCCGCCGCCATCTTCTGCCACGTGGGCAGAGCGTCCGCTGCACGCGGACGCACACGGCCATCCAGCGGGGAAGGGGGGCTCGCACCCACGCACGCGCGAAAAACGCGGGGGCGGGGCGGGGGCGGGGGGGATTAGGGTCATTTGGTGGGCGGCCGTGCGGAGCGCGCGGCCAAATCGATCTTTCGCGCGCGACGGAGCTGCCGCCGCCGCCGCCCCCGACCACACCCGGTCGCGCATGTGGGGCGTGCGGCCGCTTGGGGGCGCCACCCGCCGCCGCCGCCTGCGATCCCCCTCTCCAATGCAGGTGGAGCCTAAGAATGGTGCAAATCCGCTACGACCCGTGGTGAAGAGTAGGGACTCCCGAAAAAGTAACCGGGAGCGGTGGCTTAGTGTATCAACTGATGACACTGCAGCGCCTCTGACCGGGAGGTCCAAGGTTCGAGTCCTGACGGCGGCAGGATTTTCGACACTAGCTTTTCAGCTATGTCGAATTCAGTCGCTGTATGGAAGAGAATTCTAGCGGCCAGCTGTTCTGATCGGTAGTTTTTCGTAGTTCATTGGATCAACACCAGGTGAATGCTATCCTAACAAGTGGGCCACGGACCGCGCGCAATCTTTCCTTCCTCTTACTTGTCTTAGTCTCGCCCCTCACCCCCCCCCACACACACACACTAACATGCGCTACACTACCACACATGCCGGGAGACCGGTCGAGGACTTAGAACTTGTTCTACTGGGGCGATGCCCCACTGGTGGAAGATATCTGGGGGAGGAGACACCCCGCTAGCCGACGGTAGGTTGGGGCCGGATCTGGCCATCCAGCGGGGGAGGACCATTGCCACTTCCTAAGCAAAACACACTATAAACGTACGGGACTAATGACCATAGTAGTTGGCGCGCCCGAAATCACTAATAATCAATCAATCAATCGAAAAGCAGGAACTCAATCGATTAGTTGATCGAATAATTATTTTGTATTTCCGGGCGCGTCAACCTCTACTGTCATTAGTTCCACACGTATAATGCATGTTTTCTCACAGAATGTAGCGAAGTGTTTTCTCGCTAGATGGAGAGAGATCCAGGGTCAACTTACATGTCGGGCTCGTAGTGTTTGTACCAGCCAGATATCTCTCACCAGCGAGGCACCGCCCCAGCCGCGAGAGGGTCTAAGCTCCCAACTGGTTTCTCGACATGTGCGGTGTTATAGGGAATGTAAGTGAAAATGTCTGTAAGTAAGGGGAGAGAATAAAACTCGTAAGATGAAGTAAATATTGCGCGCAGTTGTTAGAGTACTGCTCCGGCAAACACCTGGTAATGACCGGAGAAACCACGAAAACTACAGGTCAGTACAGCTGACCGTCAGAAAACTCCAGAGAGCGCCTGACTTCACCTAGCAATCTACAATTGGTGTCGGAAATTCTGCCACGGTCGGGACTCGAATCGTAAGACCTTCCGGTTAGAGGCACTTCAATGAAATCAGTTGATGCCTTGAGCTACCTCAGCCGGTGAAATGGGTGGTGAATGCCCCCAGCACTTATCCACGTGTCACTTACTTATATACTAGGCCAGAGCACCTTGCCTTGTTTCCCCACTCCTCCCTTGGATCTCACTCGACAGTTTGTCACACCGGTTGCCCGTGAGTAAACGCTGACCAGGGCACGCCAAGAGGGTCGCCTATTGAAGCAACCCTGCTACGGAGGCCGCTCGTCATCTATTTTCGGAATCAGAGTTCAAATCCCGGTCGATTCACGCGGAATTGGTAGTGGGGAATGCGGGTTTGTGGCAGGTTTCCTCGGGACTCCACTGATTTCCGCGCCTTTTACTCCACCATTGCTCCTCTATCATCATCTCTGATCATCTGAAGATATCATTCCTGAAAAATATCGACGGAAGGGCTAGTCACCGAGTGTCAAACTGATAATATAGTCCTTTGTTGTGTGTACTATGCGCCCAGGTGTTCTTGAGTATCCAGCTCCCAAGTTCTCGCACAGCCTGGTACAGCACGGCCCGCTAGAAAATGTGAGTTTCATTCGTAAGATCACAACTCACTTTACAGTGATGCCCGCCTTCTTCTTTTACAATGCGGACTTTTCAGTTTCCGCCCTCTCTTTCTAACGACCTCTGCGTACCATGCTACTTCTTGTTACTCAATAATTTCAACAATTTTTAATTATTTTTTCTGAATTAAAAAAAAAAGCGTTGTTTCTCATTGCTGTCAGGTCCAAGACGCGCTATTACTCTGCGTTTCCTGTCGATGATGTTGGCAGCACTGCCGTGACGTAGACAGAACCCGCCTCTCACCGCACCTACCGCTGCGGAGTATCAAGAAAAAGTGCGCGTGTATTTATTTATTTTACGTCAAAAAACAGTTAAAAACTGCGTATGACGTGCTATGGGGAAAAGTGAATTGTGTGCACATTTTCAAAATTCTGTGATCCCTACACTGTCATATACTACTTAAATTTTGAATTTTGAAAGGGAGAAAAAAAACTCCCATGTAATAAAATGTATTTTCAAGGATAAATAAGCAATAAATTTTGAATTTTGAAAGGGAGAAAAAAACAAACAAAAAACTCCCATGTACTACTAAAATCTATTTTCAAGGATAATATAAAGTGTAGTATTTGGCGCACTGTTAACCGATCTGCTTACAATACTATCTACTTGTAGTGTCCAAACTTCCTTTGAACCAAGAGCGAGTATTTCGTGTGTCTAGCCGCGTCAAGAATTTCGGTCATTAGTTTTGTGAGTATAGTGCGTGCTATAGGCGGGTGTGGTCGGTTTACTTTCCCCTCTGGAACGTGAAATTCGGTGCCAACGTATACATAGGCTGGCGTAGTTTTTACATGTCCAGGTATAACCACAACGTCGCACAGCTCTGGTAGGGGCAAGCTTTCAGCTCCTGACTGGTCTCCCGATATGTAAAGTACTGAAGCGCATGTAAGTGTAAGTGTGCAAGAGGAATGATGAAAAGTGTGAATGGTTCCATCGAAAATAAAAAGATATTGACTGAAAGTAAAAGTATTGTAATGTCAATGTGTTTTGTTGTTTACTTTTTTTTACGGATAATGTAATTGGCTTCGAAGTATTGTAATTTATTTCGTTTCCAAGTCCCATATGGAACTTCCTTTCTGTACATAATGTCCTATAACCCACTGAGTGTAGTATTGTACAAGTAAAACATATTGTAAATGTATTGCTCATTGCAGTATGTTAAAACTTAATTTTAGTAAAAACGTATCAGTTCATGCTCAAATACTTCGACATATGATTGAAGTTTAGGCAAAGACTCTTGAGAAGTCTTGAAAACACACTTATAATGAACTTTAAAAACAGATGAACTGACTATATTAAATAAAAACGTGTTTTCTCCCGTCAACGAAGAATACGTCTGTTTTCTTACTATTATAATTATAATTATAAGTATAATTATTCACATTTACTAAAACGTACTACTTTATGTATTTTTTACCTATTAGTTATCGACCCTTCAATTATGTTTAGCTCATTCATTCTTGAAAGTCAATATAAACAGGGAATAGAAACTTTTAATTAATTGATTTACTCATAACTGTAGCTACAATCTCATTTTGTTAAAAGTTAAGAAAAAGTAACATTTAGTAAAATCCATGGCAACATAACAACTTGAAAAGAACACGTTTATGTGCTACCTTTTGATATGATATAATGAAGAACTACTATCTCACTTGGAAAAAAATTGACTTCGGAGAATCAAGGATTGTTGATGTATCATTGATGTCATTGAAGTCATTGATGCATTTTATATATCAATGAATAATGTGTTATATATGAAGATTTAGTTAAACATATGTACTTTTTCTTAAATATCTGATTGCGGTGTACGTAATACTGTGGGTCGACTTGATACGCAACATTAAAAATGTACTAAACGTACTAGAATTTTAGTATTCGTTTAATAAATTATTTCTCCTTCCATTAATTATTCTCTGATTACAGATTAATTATATTTCTGTTGTATTGAAAGATTTTCATGAGCAAATAACCTTTCTCTAATAACCTAATGATTTTTTATTCATAAATGATAGTAATTGTAAAAAAGACATACCCGAAAATGAAAAGCATAATTTGCTGCGAGACCAAAACATTCCACTCACCATTCACCCATTACCGTAACTCCTACCATACGAACTACACTGCGTCGTAATAGTTCAGTGATTTGTCTCAGTACTCCCGTTCGTTCAAATTGCATGCACTCCGTTGCGAGTAAGTGGAGATTGCAGGCCACTCGAGTGGCGTTCAGTGTCCAGTCATTAATTCCTCAGATTTCTCGTACGCAGTGAGAGGTAACGGTCCTCCGCTCATAACTAAGTCAAACTCCGGGCAATGAAACGCCTCGCCTGGTACAAAGGAAATGTTATTTGATGAGCATCCCACGATGCGGCTGCGGAAACGCCGACCCTCGTCGGAGGGACGGTCAATCACGAATTCCCCCGCTCCACCGCAGAGCACTTCGTGCAAGAGAAGCGTGCGTGTCTGTGATCTGGTTGCGGCTCCCCGCTGTCCTGTCTCTTGGCCGTGAACGCGCCCCCCCCCCGGCCTCGCCGTCGCACTGCCCCTGATATCGCCGTCCACGCCGCTTTCGTCCCTTCTTCTTCCCGGACTGGAGTTCCTCCCATGTGACAAACTTTCTTCTCCTGTATTTTCCTCCCTGAATCCCGCCTATCTTTCCCCTCCCTTGCTTCCTATTCCAATGCTCCCCTAACACGGTGAGGATACTGATTCTTATTCTACCTCCACCAGTCCCGGCTTTCTCATGGCTCCATCACTACAGACTCCGTTGCTTTCCTCTTTTCCCGGTCTCTCCAAGGAGATTCCTTACCCTCCATAGTTCCCACCATTCCCATGCACCCTCTACTTGCAAACGCGGTGCTTCCCTTTCTTGGAGTACCTACTGCTCCTGCTTCCTCTCCGTCGTTATCGCCTCTCCTTTGCCTCCCCCTCTCCCTCCCCGTCACGATGTTCATCTCACACAAGCCTACTGCTCCGGTCTATTGTCCCCGCCGACCCCTTTCCTCCCTCACTTCCCCCTCCGGTGCTCACGCGGCATGCGTTCTGCACATATCATCACTTTATCCGCCATTATCTACCGCCGCACTTTTCTTTTTCCTCTGTTCTTTGGCAAATTTTGCCATTTCTGTCTTCCTAATTTTACCTGTCGTTCTGCACTACCTACCACCTGTCTTCTCTGTGCTTCTACTGTTCCTCGTACCATCCCGCCACACTAGTCACTTCCATCTCTTCTGACTCATCTTCTGCCTTCGTTTCCATGTCCCCACTGTTCTGGTACCCTATCTCTCTTGACGTCTCACGTCGTCTGTCTCTCTTCTCGCTACCATATCCAATTCTGGCAGCCTTCCTTGTACTATCGCCTCCCTATTCTCGCTGCCCCGTCAACCTGCCGCCCACACAATCTTAGCGTTCTCACAACTCCTCCCGCGTAGCTTCTCACGAACCCTCGCCGCTCCGTCACCTTGATTGCCCAGTATCCAAGCCGCTCCCCCACCGATTCCCAGCTTACATTGCCGCACAGGTGATCGCCAATCGTTTCCGATAGCAGTTGAGGGGGGTCAGAAACTATTTTGAAAGATAAGTTAGCTTATTATAGTGTATCAATATTACAAGCGACAATGATGTGGAAGGACAAGTACAAAATATAGGCACAAGAAGAATATAATAGTTTATTCTCTTTTACATGATTTGTAGGAGATGATTCAGTCTGCTCTTAATTTCACCGCTCCATGAACAATATTCATTTTACAGATTTTGAAAGAGGGCAATTTGGTACAAGCAACTAATGTTAATCAGGATTTATTTACACTGATAGAGAAGTGACAGTGACAGTAGATCTGTCGGTTTGCAAAGTAACGAAGATGACGTGAGAAAATAGTTAAGGATAAGAAACATAAAGAAGAAATAATCAAGTTTTAGTGTTTCTGTTAGCAGTTGACCAATTGAGTTGTTAAGATATGTTGATCCGTACAATTATTATCGGCGTAACTTATAGATGTGTGCTGTCTTGTCTTCATGTACTTTAGGACTGGAGTGCATAATTAGAGAAAACGTTCAGAAAGATTTACAAGATTAAAGTTAGAAATGTGTAAATGGGAGTGACAAGCCAAAAATGATTAGTGAAGTACGAGAGAGAAGTAAACGCTATGGCAGTGATGCATTGCAGAAAAATTCGTGAAGGTAAACATCATTATCGAATTCCAGGGTTTGATGGCAAAATCACGAGAAACATCACCGTCAATCAATGAATAGTATTGTGTTTTGTACTGCAAAACATTTTTTTGAGTTTATGTTTCCATTTGAGGCAAAAATTTACGTTTTTTATCGATGTTTACTAAACGTATATGTATCATCCGATTAGTATTATTTAGTTCCTCTAAGGATACGTCAAATAAACATTTATGAACTTAATGAAAAGTAAATAGTTTTATGTTAGTCGGATAATTAGTTAGGTAATACAATCCAATTGTAAACTAGTATTGTATTTGAAACTGAACTGATTGAATTTTTTAAATTTTAAATTTCTCAAAAAATTGAAGTTATTGCAAACATTTTGAAATCCCTCACTAAATCAAATATTTACTCTACGTCCACAATAATTTCATGTATTTCCAATATTCAAAGAAAATTTAAAAACATGTCAAATTGTCAGAAAACTGTATAAAAATACATTAATAATATAGGAGAAAATACGGTGAAGGTAGATTTTTTAACGATTAATAAATTTGCAAAAATATAATACCAAAGTGTACAAGAATCATCGTGTTCAATAAAATTTCCATATCTAATGGAATAGCATAATAAGGTTAGGATAATACGACGCAAGTGAGAAGAATAAGATACCAAGAACCAAGATTAAATGGATTAAACCAATAATGTAATACTAATGACCGATGTGATAGCACTGTACTGTACGTTTAGGTAAACAAAGGGCATATTTGAAGGATCATTTAAGTGTATGCTTTCATATACCCAAACACTGGATTATGGTTCGAAAATTTCATTTAGTCGGTAAAACAATAAAGGCAGGAAACGAGTTGGAGAAGCCAGTTGTATTTACCTACAGAAGTAACTGCTCCTAAAATGTAAAAGCAGTACTTTAAATGAGAAAATTATGAGAAGTCTCTTCGAAAATCCGCCCTAATGGAAGTGCATCGACTTCAACAAGAGCGCGTCGGACAGGACGTCCAGCGAGACACAGAGGCAGCGAGAGGCGTAAGAGGTGATGGTCCCAAGGGCTGGTAGGGCGGCGAGGGCCCAGCGCGGTGAAGGGTGCTTCCGACCGGAAGGCCGTGGACCAATTACAACACGCCTACCTGCGGTGGGCGCGCTAATATGGGGAACGCAAACAGAGGCCAGTGTTATCTCACGGTGCGGCGGGCGCGCGCCGCTGCGCCAAGTGTCTTGTGGTTGGGAGCCGCTCGCCCACCCTTCCCCAACGCCGCACCGCCACAACCCCATTCCCATCCGCTTCGCGTTGTGTCAGGGCTAGCAGCATCGTCGCCGGCACATGCCGCCCAGTGACAAACCTTCGAATGTGTGTAGCACTGCACTCTACCACCTAAGTTTTTTGGTTTTATTTAGTTTTTGTTATTTACGTTAGTAAACACGCACTTAGCCCCTTAGCAACCAACCATCTAAATACTGCTTTAAGAGCGCGTCCATAGCAACGGCCGCTAAAATATTTTTAATGGACTCTGGATCATTTTAGCGGCCGTTGCTATGAACACTTCCCAGACATTTTTCCAAATCTGCTTGCATTAGTAGAAAAAACATTCAACTGTCTGATCACAAACAAAGCATCCAGTACCACCAACCCTTGCTACAGAAAATCAAGAGTAATGACAATTCTGAACTCGCGAAAGTGATAAAAGTTTATTTTTAATAAGCGATAAACTAAAATAACAAAAAATAACAAAAATCATTGTATGTAACTCGTCCTCTATTAGTCTTTAAGGACTTAGCCGGAAGGTTAACTACTCGGCTTCGCTATCGCTCCGCCTCGCAGTTAAAAAAGACTCGCGTTCTTAAAGACTCGTTTAGAGGACTTGTGACATAAATATATATTATTTTCGTCATTCGGTGAGCTTCAGCCGCATTGTGTTAGAGCTATCAACATCATCGCCACAATATTTCGCCCCCCCCCCCAATGTGCGTATCATTACCGTTTGTGTTATTTGGTATTTATTTAGTTTACTTTTGTCAACCGGCGACCTTCCGCCGCGTTGTGTTACAGGTATCAACATCATCACTACCATATTCCGGCCAAGCCTCCCTCCCCCCAATGGCCTGCAGCGCCTCTAACCGGGAGGTCCTAGGTTCGAGTCCTGAAGGCGGCAGGATTTTCGACACTAGCTTTTCAGCTAGGTCGAATTCAGCTGCTGTCTGGAGGAGAATTCTAGTGGCCGGCTGCTCTGATCGGTAGTTTTCCGTGGTTTCACCGATCAAAACCAGGCGAATGCCGGAGCAGTACCCTACCAAACGGGCCACGGACCGCGCGCGATCTGTCCTTTCTCTTCCTTGTCCTATCCTCTCCCCTTACACGCACACTTACACTAACATGCACTAGACTCTCACATATCCCGGGAGACCGGTCGGGAGCTTAGAGCTTGTCTCGGCTGGGGCGGTGCCCCGCTGGTGGGAGAGTCTTGGTTAGGGGGAAACCCCACTAGTCGACGGTAGGTCGGCGCCGGATCTCGTCATCCACCGGGGGAAGATCACCGCCATCTCCCGAGAAAAAAACATGCACTACACTAACGGGACTAATGACCGAAGCAGTTGACGCGCCCGGAAACACGAAAAAAACCAAACCAAACCAAACCAATGCCCCCAATGGCCCCAATGAACGTATCATTGCACTCAACAACCTGCGTTATCTTATATTATTTTGTTTATTTTTGTTTTTCGGCGGCGTTGAAGACTTATACCGCTAAATAATACGTGCTAACATTTTAAGCGGGCGCGACGACTTTACGCGATGCAACATTTTCTTATTAATGGCTACAAGAATTTGCATTTTATCTTGCTTAGTAAACTTAGTTGCTTTCAGCATCAGTGGACGGGACAGGATAAATCGTCATCGCATTATTATATTACTGCGTATGGCCGGATTTTCAGATCATTCGTTCATCTCTATTGGGCGGCACGAGATGATTTGTCCTTGCATCATTGTATTGGACGTGACGAGTTAGTGGGTTTTATTATGTAATTAATTCTCTATTCTGAAGCAACATTTAGGCTGCAAAATTCCCCTGCAGACGAGTTAATGAATGGATATGTGAATGTTATAAGATGCGTGCATCTCGGTGGGCGAGTCGTTAGCTTACTGGCCTCTCAATATGTATGCGTGTTCATTCCCGGTAGAATTGAGTGGATTTTGGCTGGGCGTTAAGTCCTGTAATGGCCGTGTAACACTTGTGGCATATAAAATGACCCTGGCTGGTGGATGGCAAAATTAAATACCTCCGTATATTTCCCATCCTTACAAGATTTTATGTTTTTCCAACCAGACAGCTCGAATACAGTTTACTGACATTGGCGTCTAAAGGAGAAAGTGAGATTCACATCCAGTCTCTTCAGGGTCGCGCCTGCTCGCCCACGTGGTGCGCCTGCTCGAAAAAGTTCTCTAGATCCGCGCTGGGGGTAGTCTTCAAAATAAGCCTGGATCGAAAACACGTATGCAGAACTACGAGCCATGACCGTTGCCCTGCAAATAAACCCACACAAAAATAAATGATTTATGAGTTGTGTCCAGAGCGCAACAGTTCCAATGCTCCTGTGTGCTGACCTCACCAACGCCATCATTACAATTCATGATTCGGACATGGCTGGAACCTCATCCTTAGCGTTATATGAAGGTGCCCTAAATGCTACAGTGCTGTAGTTGTGTTCGATTCACCTGCAACCATCGCTACCTCCACCGTTCCCACCTCGAATGTCGCCATGGTTGTTTCCACGTATAAGGTCAACATGGCTACTGCCATCTATTTCATTGCAAGACCCAACATTATGCGCTAGTTTGAAATATCTCTTTCAGAAAAGTGATAGAACGCTTAAAAAGTGATACTCTAATATCCCTTAGCAGTGCGAGCTGATAATATTACCAATATTCACGTACCTCCTGCACATTAACGTGTGTAGATGTATACGAGTACCTCTGAGTACAATTAAGAAAGAAATTCGAAATTAAAAGTGAAACTTTGTCATATGATTTGCCAAATGGGAGACATGTTTAAAAAGAAGTATTCGCCGTACATATAAGTATTAAACATATCCCTTTATTTTAATATTTTTTATCATCTTCATATGTTGTTCCATTTTTATTGCATTGTAATTTTTCCTTGTTAACATTGCTCACTAAATAAAAAACTCACTAAATAAAATTTAAATCTACTGATAATCAAGTATTGTATAAGTATACACTCCCTAAACTGTATAGAAATATGAATAATATTTTTTAAGTACTCGGGTTCTTACTAGTCATATTATTTTTACTATTATTATTGTTATAGTTATCTATAGTAGCAATGTGAAATATGCTGACGTGTCCGGAATAAATGTAGCCTCCGAGGCCCCTTTCACACCTGCACTAAGATTTCTATCATTCCTTTTCAACAGACTCTAACACCTCTAACAATACCTCCAACCTTCGACTTTTCTTTTGTCATAACCTCTATTACCCGTCCGACCACTTTGCATCTATTTTCGTTACCAACACCACCTCCACAACCTCCACTACCACTACGTCAACTCTGCAGTGTCTACAGCCGCTAACGCCACCACCGCTTTCAATATGCCATTAGAACAGGGACGAAGGAAGGTTCTTTCATTGGAACTCCGATTAATTAAGCTTTTCATGATACGAAAATCGATAAAATCTTATTCATCCATGTAGAAATTTCCATTAGCGTACAGATGAGTCTGAACCGCCTTGACAAACGCAAATAGTGGTCGGGTGGAGAAAGTTTAAATGTCGAGGGAGGAAGGGACACTGGAGAGAGCGAAGGAACGAAAAGGGAATAGTGCCCTCCTTTTACCTTGCCTGGAATTTATTTCGGAAACGAAGGATTTAAATTGCCCTGGAGCAGAACCAGCAGAGTTTTAGCCGTGACGTCGAGTGCCGTTTGTGAAAAATAAATTGGATTAGGTCGAAACAGTGGTTGGAGACTTGTGACACTGCGTGTGTGCATTTAATTTATTATTAACACATTCATCATGGCACGGGTCGACGTGAGAAGGAGAAAACTTTGCGCTATTTTCAAAAAATCATAAAACGTTTTGGGCTTCGTTGTAATTGAGGCTGTTGTAATAAAGTGCACATAAATAAGACAAAGCTGCCGGTCTCGCCATCTGGTGTCTCATTTGCAAACTCATCACGGCACTGTCGAAAAAAAAAGAAAAGCTCTTCTCTCCGCACTATGGAAATGAAGTGTTAATAAATATTTTCTTTTCAGTATGGTTTTATTGCTCTGTTACACGAAAAAGACGGCTTCCTGAAAAGTCAGGAAATTATAAGTCAGTGAACTTTGCTTTCTTTTGTCAAGTCACGCGTGCATAATTTATACGGTATCTAGCAACTCGGGAGATGAAGGACTTTCGCTGGAAATGAGAAAAATTTCCGAGAAGAGAGGAATGAAGAAAATATAGAGTTTAGAACGTCTCGCAAGTTTTGAGTATTGCAGTCGTTGTGGAGAGTGTCTATTCAATTTTTTGACATACTTTTAGTACAATAAAATCCTTGATATAAAGTATACCTCCAGATTTTAAGGAAATTTCTTAGCATTCACAATTTAAAAATTAAACAGTACGCAAACTAAAAGAATTGAATTAGGTACACATACATTATAAATCACTGAAAAGGATTCCTCTACTATTATTTAAATATTTTATGGGCTAACAATTGGGAGAAAACTACTTTAAGTCCGATTTAAAGCTGATTTACATTGGTCTGTGATAGGTAACAGTAGCATATTTTTCCCATTATAGTTTATTCAATAATATATGAATAACTTTCTGTATTTTTCCGTATTTACTAAGTGGATATGCTGAGAGTAATACTGACTTTTTTTAGTATTGTAGAACCTCTCCCCATTTTATTCCAGGCAGTTCGGAAAATTATTTCATGGTTACTAACTATAAGCGCAAGTTGTGATCGCAATCGATCATAATTTAAATATTGTAAATTAATTCACTCTTCATATACTCACTCTTAATCAGTGTAATTGATTACTGTTTCATTGAATAAAAACCCTTTTGCCCATGTTTTGTGATGCTCGAAAAATGCTGCTTGCACAGCTCTGTTTGTAAGGTGAATACTAAAGAAAGACGTCGCTTCCCAAACACGATTATAACCACCATCACTTTCGCTGTATTCTCTCGTTAACCGTAATGCCCGGCCCCCTTCCCGCTCGCGTTCTGCAGCAACGAGCTCATCCAGGAAGGTTCGTCGCCGCGAGGCGGTCGAGACGCCGGCATCTAGCGATGGGGGGGGGGGACGGAGGGGGCGGCTGAGAAGGCTGGTTGGGGCGGGGGGAGGTGGAGGGGGAGGGGGTCGTCGCCACCGTCCCCGGGAGCGGCGTGCCTTCAGCCGCAGGCCCGCCCGATCTTTAGTATTCCTCTCATGTTGTTCTATCTTGTACAACATCCTCGTGCCCTCCTCTTGCGGGCGGGCGTTCTTGCAGGGCAGACCTTCGCAAACACACGCCCCGCCCCCTGCCCCAGTCGCTGATGCCACCGCTTCCGCCGTCGCCACTTCCACCACCCCGCCCGCCGGCCCACCGCCGGCTCTCACGAGGCACGCGCACATAGCTGGGGCGGTTGAATTCGCGAGGGTGGAGGGGATTGGGTGGTGAAGGCGGGGTTAGAGGGGATGGAGCGATCGGCAGAGCACGCGGGCCTGGGGGGAGAGGGCAGGTAAGAGTGGAGTGAGGGTGGAGGTTGGTGAGGTTGGCAGAGCTTTCACAGGGTGGAAGGGTCTGAGACGGCGGCGGGGATGGTTGAGGCGGTGGGGACGCTTGAGACGGAAGGGGTGGGACGTGGCAACGCAGGAGAAGGGGCAATCTGGTGGTGGGGGTTGGCGGAGGCGGTAAGGTCGGGAGATTCTGCAGGAGCGAAATGCATGGGAGACTGGACAGCAGTGGCATCTGAGGGTGGACCGCAGGGAGTGGTGGGGACGGTGGCGGAGAAGGCCACAGGGCAGCATGGATGGGCGCAGGTGGCGGGGGAAGACGCAGGGCCAAATGGCGGGAAAGGAGCGCCAGCGGAGAGGCGTGGCGGGGAGACGTGCTAGGGAGGCGTGGCGGGGAAGTGTGGTGGGGAGGTGTGGCGGGGAGGCGTGGCGGGGAGGAGTGGCTGGGAGGAGTGGCGGGGTGGCGAAAAGAGTGGCGGGGGTGGAATGGTGGGAGGAGTGGCGGGGTGGAGTGGCGGGAGAAGTGGCGGAAGGAGTGGCGGGGAGTGGCGGGGAGGCGTGGCGGGGAGCGTGGCGGGGGAGGCGTGGCGGGGAGGCGTGGCGGGGAGAGCGTGGCGGGGAGGCGTGGCGGGGGAGGCGTGGCGGGAGGCGTGGCGGGGAGGCGTGGCGAGGAGGCGTGGCAGGGGAGGCGTGGCGGGGAGGCGTGGCGGGGAGCATGGCGGGGAGGCGCGGCGGGGATACATGGCGAGGAGGCGGCGGGGTGGGCGGGAGGTGCGGGGAGGCGTGTGCGGGGAGGCGTGGCGGGGAGGCGTGGTGGGGAGGCGTGGCGGGGATGCGTGGCGGGGAGGCGTGGCGGGGAGGCGTGGCGGGGAGGCATGATGCGGGAGGCGTGGCAAGGCCACCGGGGGTGTTAGGCGGGGTGCCGGCAGCGGCGCCGCAACACGCCCGCCCACACACGCGCGCACCGCCAAGGGCAAACACGAGGGCGAGAGGGGGGGGCGAGGGTTGTAGCCTCAGGCTACCGAGGTTAATGTTTTCATTTGCTGTCGCTGATTGGGAAGTGAATGAGGGGTCTGGCGCGTAGAGGTTTAGCGTTCATCGAGTCCCCTACCTGATCCTCCCCCTATCTAAACGATCAGTCACCGAGTCACTCGTTTCCAACACGTGGCATCTCGCTGAGGAAGTGCGGTGCAGTTGTAATTTTGACTACGGTCAAATAATTGAGTCCGTTCTCTACATATGGATTCTTGAACGTATTGTTTTAAATTTTTGCAATTTTTGGCACGTGAATGTAAAGTTTGCGGCAAAAGTGTTGAAGATCCACGAGAATCTAGTACATCTAATTATTTTACTACAGTAAGTACAAATGAAATTATTTACCAATCAGACCATAGTGTTACGATATAGTCAGACATTTATATATGCGCCTTCCTAAACTGTTTCATTATCCTTAACGTTTGAGTGGTGCATGATCTTCTTCCTAATAGGGATGAAACCTGTTCAAGCTTTACAGAAGTATTTTTTCTTCTTAAACTACGGTATCATTGATTTCTTATCCCTCTCTTGTAAGAATGCATTATATGTAATTCATTCAGTTGTTCAATAGTTTGATATACATCTTAAAGAATATGTATCCTGCTGAATTGATTTCGTATACTTTTCACTGAATTGATTTCATATAATTTGATATATATCCTGCTGAATTCTTTCATGATTTCTTGATTAGAATTTCATTAGGGCATTTTCAAAATAAACGTTACTATTGGAAACTACTATATCAAGAGGATTTTACATAAAGTTTTCATAAGTGTGATTATAACAGTCATCTACTAACCTTGGGTTGCTACTAACAATTAATAACTTCATTAGTTTTAATTCTTTTTAGGTTTATACATAATATCCGTAATTGAAAATATTTCAAAATATTTGGCAGTAGGTGGCACAGTAACTAGATTACTGTGACGTTAAATGTAAATCAAAATATTAAATATCTGTAAAAGTATAACCTTCATATGAGTAAACAGTCAACAGTGTCAGCAAATGTTAATTGCCAATTGTCGAAAAATTGAATTTAGAGACCTTCATTTGGTATTCGAGTAAATTCTCTCTCCCAAACACGACTAAGATTCACTTACGAAAACATAAGATCACTCATCAAGCACACAGTATACATATCACACACTTGCTCGATCTTCTGGAGTGAAGTAGTTTAAACTCATAAATCTACATATCACAACATAAGGAGAAAATATAAAACTATCAATATTTTTTTTTTTTTTTGTGAAATTATCTATTTTGATTTCAACGTCTTAGCATAGTGTTATTCAAACAAGGTATTATAAATTAAGCATAAAAATGGACATTTACGAACTTAGCCAATATTACACATTTATTTCTCATGTATATTTGTTATTTTCCTTCCTTTTTTTACTTTATAAGTGCTTGAGTTTATTTAGTATTAATGACTATGTTTCTCACATCCTAACCAACATACTTCGAATGTTAAAAGCAATGTTGCAAAGCGCCAAAAATTAATGTCTCCTAATTTTTGAGTTTTCACTTCAGCAGAATCATAGGGTAGAAGCACAAAAGTTTTGCATGGAACACGACGGTTTTCTAGAAAAGTAGATGAAAGTTTACTTTTCCATTCCATATTCTTCTCTTTTGCTAAGCTCTGTGAGAGAAGACTCAGACTCAGGTTCAAAAGTACTTTAAAATATTTCCATATTTCCCATTACATAAGTGGAAATGGTCGTAACAGATGTTAACTTGTATGTGTTTGTAACTTGAGTTCAATTTACTGCCGAACAAATGCTGTAATTTTCAAAATCTGTGAATTATCGTTATGCTGAATCAATTGCGTGGAAATTATAGAAAAAGAGAGTAAAAATATTGTGTTATTTTTATTTTTTCCTCTAGGTCACTATCGTTTTATTTTACACGATAAATTAAATTATGACTAGTAGACTTTGAAAACGTGTGAATGAGAAATTATGGGATTGAATTTTTTATTCTTTATAGATCGAAAGAGAATGGATTCGTAACGGTCGGATGATGTGCGCATTTTCGATATCAATTGAATATCAGGGTCAAAGCCAATCATTTTCTGGAGGAGAATTCTACTGACTAGCTGTACTGATCACCGTTCTATTTTCCTTCGACCAATTCTAGACGGATGTCGGAATTAAACAACAGATAGCAGGCCGAGCGCGACCCTTCCTTCTCCGTTCTGTACACTACAAACCCTTCAACCATTAGGGCCAATTGATGGAATGATTCCCCTTCCTCCATAATGTATGCTTAGTAATCTCCAAATATCAACACACATTCATTCTCATGAACTGTAAAAGATAACAGACTTAATAAAGGATATTATAACAACTCCTATCTTTACACAAATATGGTGACATTTACTAGTGACTGTATTGTCCTTAGGTTTGAAAGTACATATTGGATTTTAACCTGATTGTAGCCAGGCTTGAACAAATAACCCTATTGCCCTCCCATCTTATCCAATAATATCCATTAGTTCTAAAAATATTAATACTATTTGTTTTTGTTTTGTTTAAAAATGTGATTTACAGACCTGTATATTTTGTTTCTAAATTTAGTATGGTTTCTAAAGGCCAAATATATTAACGATAACTTTCTGCATGTTAGTTCAGATGTTAATATGAAGAATATCAGCTTTTAATTTGATTTATTTTGAAAAGTTTTTGTAATTATTTAATCTATTTTATTTTCAATATTGAATATTATTTTATTCAATATTTTTTTGGGCAAGTGCTATCTCAGTCTTTAGTTAGCCTCTTGGAAATAAAAGTCATACAGAGTAATGTCATTATGCGTCATTTTCAGATAAGTATATTTTTATATAGATGCTTTCTATGTATTTTATTTTTATTTTAACAAAACTTTTTTCATTTTCTTTCTGACATAAAATAAGGAAATAATGAGTACGCTATATTTTTATTTATTTATTTTCGTCAAAAACTATGCGAGACTTGCTACGGGGAGAAGTTGATTTTGTGCACTTTTCATAATTCTGTGATCCGTACCCTAAGCCTTATACTAGTTGAATTTTTAATAAAGAAGAAACGGGCGTTTTTTCAAGGATTGTTAAAAAATATTCGCTATGATGTAATAAAATCTAAGAAAATCTCATTCAATATACGTATATGATGAACGCAGCACCAATCGGACAAACGAAATATTTTGTGCTTTTATTAGAGGTGATTGGGTAGAAGGGCATAGAAAACAGATAGCCAAGTATACAATTTTACATAGCTTTAATCACTGCAAACCTTACTTTTTGAACTTTTGTTCTGTAAGCCACTGTGAACGCCGCTGTGAGCGCCGCGCAAGAGCATACATTTAACTTCTAATGCGCCACGTTACAAAAGCACCATCTATTCACAGATACACCTCAGTCATTCATTCATTATACACATCCGGTAGCAAAATTGCTACAAAACCTAATTACCCAAAATGTCTTTTTTTAAAGCACGCTCACTATTCAAGAATAAGAAATAAAATTACGTCGAATAACATTGCAATAAATTTAAATTAATGAAAATAAGTCTTCACGAATACTGCAGTAACAGAGCAACTGTTCTTTACATACCAAGAATATAAAAAAAGAAGCTGTTCCAAAACCCAATACGTGAATAGCGAATATTTAATAGCTGGGAGTCTCTCCCTTGGAGACTTGTTATTGCATGGCGTCACCTACATCGTCAGCAGTGTCGCACTCAGTACGATAATTCAGTCGGTACACGTAGTATCATAGTAGGCGGAATATCGCAATCAAATATTTGGACTTTTCAGTCAAAATCCAAACTTTGTTGTCGGATTGTTCCCGAGTTTCTGAGTATGTAAGAAAACCACAGACACCTCTCAAAATGTCGGAGACGTCATGGTTTTCTTTTATTTTTGGCGCGCATTTGAAATTTAGTAATATATAAGTTTGTATTTTCTTTAGTTACCCCTCACGACTAAATGCTGTAAAAATTGCAATTCTGTAGTGAAAATTATATGTAAAAACATTCGAAAATGTGATAGTAAACAAGCGTCATTTTAAATTTGTATCTGTTTACATAAGTAATAAAAATTCAAAGAGAAGACAAACAATTACAGACTATCTACTCCAATGTCTTTGGAATGTCGGTTTTGTCAGTTAATTATTTGTGACCAGTTGAAAAGTAAGAAACACAAAAGTTACCTTGTGTACAAAAAACACTACAGTAGTATGGCCATTTAACAAGGTTAGATAGTAAGCGCCTGCCAAAACAGGTATGGGAATTCATACTCGAAGAAAGAAGGTGTAGAGGAAGCATAGAAGAAAGTGGTGGACGAACATGGATAACTGATGATCAGTAGAGAGTTACAAGATTGGAAATTAGACAGCCAGAAACGGCGATAGCTGTAAAAGAATTGCTTTACTATTACTATTCCTCAGTAAAAAATAGTTGAAAATTACTTTTATAGAATATTTAAAAAGTATTAATTGATTTGTGTTAATCTACATTCATTCCGGTTACATTGAAGGAATTTATACATTTTGAGGGTTATTTAATAAACACGATATTACAATAAAAGTGGTTTGAATTAATGGACTAAGTTATCGTTGTATTAAATAAAATGAATTCGGTGAACAACTCAACGGTTGGCGTTGCAATCGGCGCAACACCTTGGCCTGGGGAAGCGAGATTTGGTCCCAGCGCCGTCTGTTTGCTCTCCCGCGGGCGCCGAGGGCGCGGGGGCGGCCAGCGTCCCCAGGGCGACCGATTAAGGGGCCTCTCGGCGGGTTCGAGCCGGCATTACGACATCTGCAAAAACACGGAGGGGGGGCCCTTTCCTTCTGTTGGCAGGTGTCTGTGTGTTTTTCCGGCGTCGGGGTGGAGCGGGGCGAGAGGGAGCGGGGCGGGGAAGGCGCGGCCGACCCTCTACCCTTTTCCCGGCGTCGACGGACGCCGCTTGGCTTGTTCGCGCGACGCAGCGGTGCGGAGGGCCAGGGGGCGTGGCGGAGGGGCGGGGCGCGGTGACTTGCGGTGGCGGCGCTGCGAGCGCCGCGAGCGACGGCGGCGGCGCGGAGGGGCGGGGCGGGGGCGGTCGGAGGGGGGCGGCGTCGGGCGGTGGCGCCGCGGCGCATGACCGTGGCGGCGGGGGTGGCGGCGGCGGCGGCGGCGGCGGCGGCGGCGTGCGCGCAGCCTCCGACCCGGCCGGACTCCACGCCCGGACTGCGCCGAGGCCGCGTCGCCCGCGCCGTCGACGCTCGTGCCGTGTCGCGCCCGCGCCGCGTCGTGCAGGCAGTGCCGTCCGCCGCCGCCGTGCCGCGTCGTGCCGCACCGCTCCGCGCCGCGCCGCGCCGCCGCGGCTCCGCGCTGGTGATGTAGCCGCCCCACGGAGCAGCGAGTGCGGGCCAGTGCTCAGTGCTTCGCCCGCGCCGCCCGCGGCCGCGGAGGCTGCTGTGCGTGTGGGGGTCTTTCTTCTGTGAGGGGGGTGTTGTTGCACGCAGCGCCCTCGTCGAGGGACTGCGGCGAGGGGCCGGGAGTGCCCGCGGGCCAGCGGAAAGCGGCTGCACTTCACAGGTAGGCGTGGTGGTGTGCCCCGCGCTACGATACTTGTGCTCTGGCCGCAGTGAGGTTATGGGTTGTGGACGACGTTTTCCTTTTAGGCCTTCAAGTTTTGGTGACCTTTCTCTGCCCGTGATGAAGACCAATGTGCTGAACACCGTGCAAAATATATGTATTATCTTTTTGTTATGTTCAACTAAATGATTTGAATCAACGCGTGTGGATGATTTTTTGTATTGCGCTGTGAAACTTTACGTGATATTTTCCTCGTTAAAGAATTGCAAGAATATTCAAGTAATGAGAGTTTGTTAGCAATATTGTAGGTCCGGACACGAACATGGGATCGAAATCATGCAACATCGAAACAAGAATGAGTAAGAACTTGAAACATGTACTGAATGTTTGCTACACCCAGTTATGCTTCATTATACTAAACCCATGTGGCAGTACGCTGGTTATATTTGCATAACCTACAAAATTCGCCTTTTATCTTTCGATAAAATGAAGTGCAGATTGAAAGTGGTTCGTAATTTGTGTCATTGCATTCACTCCGAAACGGGCGCTGTGGGGGGGGGGGTAATTTGAAGCCTTTGAGGCTCTAGGGGAGACGCAGCCATCGGAAACAGTACGCAAGAGGCGTGTCCAATTTCCTCCTCCTCGCAGCCTTCGCTCGCTGCACGCCCTTCGCCCTTGGACGTTCGAATGCCCACCGCCCTCCGCCCTTCGCCGCCTTTATTGGTCGTTGGCATCCGCTCGCGTTGCGAAGTCAGCGAACGCATGCGGTTTCGCCTCGTACGCAGCAGCTACCTCCGCTGCCGCCGCCGCCGCCGCAGCGACAAAGACCGCCTCTCAGACGAATAGCGACGCGCCGCCTGATTTATCTCGCATTCAAAAACGTGTTATTGCGCCCGCTCCCGGAGGCGACGCGGGCGCTCTGTTACAAAAACGCGGGCGATGCTTTAACAGCGGCGGCGGGCGCAGCACGCGGAGCGGGGCGGGGCGGGGCGGGGCGGAGTGAGCTGGTGAGCGAGCGGCTTGCTCTATAATGCATTGGAGGCGTGCAGGCTCCAACTTCACCCGCTCGCTCGCCCGCGCGGTGGCGGCGGAGGCGGCCGCGAGGCGCCACCGTAAAGTTGGAAATTGAGGCCGTAAACGCAGGGCCTTCCTAACGTCGCAAAGTACCTCGGTGGGCTGCGTAATTTTCTGAGCGGCTTTGCGGCCGTCTGGTTAAATCGCACGAGATTTCGCGCGGCCCCTGCGGTCGGGGAGAAGATGGGGCCTCGAGCCGGACACTGGCCGCCTGGGCGGAGGGCGGGGACAGCGCGCACCGAAAGGCCGTAAGCTCCAGCGGTTTGCAGAGGGGTGCGGTCGGGCTCCTTTTTATTGAGGCGTATTCCGAAGAGGACGACGATAACACGAGAACGTTTGAAGGGTAATGTGTTTGTTTAGAGAACTGCGACGGGTAGGGGCTTTCTGAATAGAATGAGCGTCTTGTTATAGTCTGTTCCTATCTTACCGTTTAACTCGTCTGATAAACTGCTGTAGGAAACTACGCTTGTGCAGCGGAATGATTGTGCTGATGTATTCTACTTTGAGTCAATCTATTCGAGTGCTGTTTTCCAGTTACGGCATTAGTAGTTTCATATACAATATAAATAAAGCGCCCGTCGACAGAACGCGTGAAAATGTCCGCGTTTGAGAAATATCCGCCGCGTCCTGCCTCAGGGGCCGACTCGAAATTGCCATCGAGTGCGCTACAATATCAGCGGTATTCTCTGCGCGCGCCACGCGCCGTGCTGTAACGGCCCAAACAAACGACTTTCCGGGAAATACGGTACCGAAATAGGGCACCGAAGCGCTTCGTCGCAAATCCTGCTTTTTACTGTCTCGCGGACGTCCCCGCCAGAGATCACGTTGCGACGCAGTGGCCGCGGGCGGGGGCGGGGGCGGGGGCGGGGGCGGGCCGCAGGCAGCCGTCACCAGCGACAGGCAGGCTTCCGCGAGCGCGACCTACCGGGAGAGATTGCGGTAGAGGAAAATATGCCAGGAAATCCAGGACATTAACGTCAATGAGGACACGCGCTGTAGCTGATAAATAGTGGCCATACGTCAGCCCAGGCAAAAATATGGGTCTGTAGTTCAGCGGAGTGGGTGGGCGTGACGCCGCCCCCGCCGCCGCCTCCGCTCTTGTTCCCGTTCCGCGTCCGCCCCGTGGCGCCAGCGCGTCCCGCTTCCACCGCGCCATTCACCCCTCCGTGGACCAGTTGGCGTTCACGTCCCATCCTCGCCAGTTCCCCTCCCTCCGCTTGGATCCCGTTCCAACCCATCGAGTCACGCCCCTTATCCTACCATTCTGTACCGTTCCTCTCAAGTTGCCGTTCCGTATCGCGTCTGTCCCATCCCGTTCGGTCCCATCTATCCTCTCCATTTCGTCACCGGCTACACATCCAGACTCACCACTGGCTCCACTCTTGTTCCCAAAATGTTCGGGCTCTGTTCCTATGATGACCTCACAATGCCTCCATGTTTACTTCACAATGTCGGTACATTGTAACCACATCGTCCCTTGCAGTCCTATCACGTCCTCTATTCAGTTTCATCCTCATTGTCATCCTCATTCGCAATCTCGCCGGATCATCATCCCAGCCCTCCGTTCCTGCCTGTATTTTCTCCATGTAACCTTTCCCGCGCGGATTCACATTTCGTGCCCGTTCTCTCCCCTGCACATCACTCATTCTCTGGCCACCCCCCTCCCAACTCCGCACTGGAGCCCCGCCCTTTCCCTAGTGGCCCGGTTCCCGCCTGTGTTAATCCGCGCGTGCGGCCGCCGCCACCGCCGTCGCCACCGCCGCCACCATGGCCATCACCGCCAAAGCCACTGTCACCACCATGGTCATCACCGCTGTACCATGTCCATCACCGCCACCGCTGCTACCATGGCCATCACCGCCGCCCCCATGGCCCCACCACCGCCGGTACCATGGCCATCACCGCCACCACCATGGCCGCCCCCGCCTCCGGCCAGTGTGCGCGCCGCGTCACCCGCGATGACCCGCTTCACCGTGCGCGGAAGAGATTTCGTTGCCGGTGCGACCGCCAGTGCGCGCTGCCGGCGGCGCCGTGCCGTGGCGGAGGCGGAGGGCGAGGAGGTCGGGCAAGGGTCGAGCCGAGGGCCCTCGGGTAATTGTGAGTGTTTGCACTGCTTGCTCATTTGCTTCCGGCCTGTTGTTTAGATAAAAGCGTACGAGCTCGCGGTAGTTTTGAATTAACTCCCGGTCTAGTTTCACAACGTCGTTTCTTTTACGCGGCGTCGAGTAAGTTGTAGCGCGTTTAATCGTGGGTGAAAGGGGCTGCTGGGGAAGGGGTCAAGAATTAAAAATTCGCGACGGAAACAATCAATAGAGTACGTTTCAAATTGAGAACATGTATATATTTAGCGAGTAAGAGATTTTCGTAGAGAAATTTGTTTGAGAGTTTTGTTACGTTGTGAAGGTTATTCATGAATAAAATAATCAAGGTATTTTTAGGCTTTTTACACGTAGTTGAAAGAAATGGGTAATGAACAATGAAACAATTGAACCAATTTAAACATGTTAATTGATTGTATAATAGTGTTTGACATTTGTCTTCATTAGACCTGTTAGAAAAGATGGAGACCAATAAAGAATGAAAGAGCACGAAGTTCCGTTTCATCCAGTTCATCCAATGGCAGGAACAAGAGCGACAGAATACGCAATGTAGATATATTATTAATGTGAAGCACCTACATCTAGTAATGTAAAATTTAGTATTATCTAGTAATGTAATCTGATTACTTTTCATATTTTATCATTACACTATTTGAATGACAATGAAATTTTTAAAAGTAACCCGAGTGGATCTTAATGTAGTTCCTAATGTGTTAAAAATTATGAAATTATTTATTGTCAACTTAATTTCTTCACATTTGGTACCTTTTTGAAATTAAAAAAGAAAGCCGCAACTCTTCATCCGATCAGACTAATTTCGAACGTTAATTCGATGTCTGATAATATCTTTATGCAAACGACAAAGTTTATTGCAAATTATTGATGGAATTAGTACATACTTTCATTTTTGCGTAAATCAATAGGAGTTAATTATCATATAGAAAGAAATTAATGTTCAGTTGAATGTGCGTAGATATTCTAGATACTTGTATATTCAGTTTGTTCTTCTATTTACTAAATAAAATAACAATTTTTGATGCGGGGATTTCTCATGGCTAAATTGATATTGTGTTTCTTCATTGTAAAATGGCATTCAAATATTCTAATAAATATCACGGTACTTTCTCGTTTTCTTTTCGAATTCTCAAAAATCTTCACAATACTGTAGTGATTCAGAAATGTAATAACGGCTACTTAAAATTACAAATTCAGAAATTTTAATTCAAAATAAATTTAAATCAAAGGCATAATGTTATAATTAATATACAAATTTATTTCTACTTAGTTTTGGTGGGGTGAGAATGAAAATATTGTGTTTAATTATATCACCCACCAAGCTCATGACGCAACAACCAAACTATAATTATTCCACCGCTGGGTAATTTACAAATCTTCATTATGATTGCGAGAAAAACAATCTTACAAATTCATTATTTATATATAAACAAAGAACGTAATATTACAAACGCTGTAGTTCTATTCGTTCTTTAATCGCGTACGTGTAAAATACTTTGCTGAACGTTGTTTTAAAAAGTTATACAAAATGGAAGTGTGTTCATCGAATTTTATTCTCCCTTTGTTAGGAAGTGGTACGTCAAAACACGACGATGGGATACATGTTTCGCTTATACAATGAAAGTTTGAGGAGAAAATTTTGTTACATATATTTGTATTTCGAATTTAGAGAAATATTTATAACGCACTCTAACTACCAATTAATAAAGTATTGGAACATTACAGAAATTTATTAAGAAATATGGTGCACTAGGTTTGGAGCGATTCTCCTAAGAAAATAGTACTGGTTTGTATCGTTTATGAGAATTCAACCGCACAAAACACTGAAAATGTTATTCTGCTCGGTTTGGAATTTCCCCTCCCTAGATCTAAATCATTAATGCGAAAGAGGGAAAAATACTTTGCAAACTATTAAGTTAGATAGTTTTGACGTAAGTACTACAGTACAAAGCGCCTAGAAACTGATTTTTTACACTCATTTATCGAAAGTCAATCGCTTATTATTCTTGTTTGCTGTTCTTTGTACATCCCATTTTGTGATTAATAAATATCGAAGTACTTGTACTGGAAGAAAAGTTTCAGGAACTAGATATGTCACTTTGCGAATACAAAGAAGGAAATATACAATAATTCGAGAATAAGTATATTTTTAAATTACCAGTGAGATGAACTTTTATCTAATTTTGTCTCAATGAAATTCCATGAATTTTCATGCCCAATTATTTGTTTTATTATTTCATTGAAATAACACATAATAAAATAAAATACAATTTTTAGAGTAATAATTGTGAAACATGGATCATTTAAAGGAGACCTATCGAGAATCTTAACTTTTATTGAAGGTAAAGTAAAATAAACGAAATATCTTTATATATGAACTTTAGAATAAGAATTATTGATATTTTATTTTTAAAACATTTTATTTATTTAATTTCGAGTAATAATCTGTGGAAAGTCATGAAACAATAGAATTGTTTTCATAGATTTTTTTCGCTTGTGGCCTTGCTAAGGGCTTAGACGGTCCTGCGATGCCACGTACGAGATTACGTTTTCAGTGTTTGATGTCATTAGGCGTCCTAAGACGGCAGTGAAACTTTACCAAAAAATTTTTTCGATGTAAAATTTGAAAAAAATCGTAGATGTTGCGCGAATTTTGCATGTGAGTATGGAAAAAATGCAAATCTTACATTACTCTAAGGTCTTAAGAAAGTTGCATATTATTTAGCATAAGATATTATATATTAGTCGACAAATTTAATACGTTAAAAAAAACTTTTTTTCTAGTGCTTGAAATTTTCGAGCTCATTATAGGTATTACAGGGCCACTGATTCCAGAAGTGCTGTTTGGCGGCATCAGCTCTAGTTTTGAAGATACAGTGAAAAGAACGATTTTCGTCACTTTCACAATCGCAGTTCATTTTCAATTAATACAAAATTTTATTATTATTTCATTATAAACCGACAAATTTGAATTCCATACGCCTGTTTAGTAATGTGCACTCTTTCTTTCACATATGTTTTAGTGATTGAGTCATGTATTTAGAAATAAAACTTCGCGTTTCTTAATCTCAATATTTTATCCAATTTGTACTTGCCGTAATGTTTCTCATATTTCAAAGGCCTTTCAACCTGTATTTTTATCAACAAAAAAGCAACAAGCTGCACTAAACCGCTTTCATTTTTGAGTTGATTTATTACACCTGAAGTGAATGCGGTTACATCTAATGCACGGTAATTTCCATCTAAAGTGTTCGCGCAGGTACGTACGAGGTAATCTACAATTCGCTTATTTATTAGTTCTATATATGTACAGATATCTTAAGAAAGCAGTGTTTGAATAATTCACATGTCTTTTGTCACACGTGGCGAGTACTCTTTCAAGGGAAATAGAAAACGTTTCTGAGTTCAGAAACAGGGCATATTTGAGTTATTTTGGAATCAAGCTCCGAGATCAAGATGTGGGCTTCTCATATTGTATGCATGATACGTAGGGAACATTTGCGACAGTAGACAAATGGTACAAGAAGTCTAAAATTTGGTGCACCGATGGTTTGGAGAGAGCCTAAAAACTGTATTAATGATCGTTATGTTTGTCTTGCCAACATAAATGGTATTAATCGAAACAATCGTAGCAAATGGACGTATACTGACCTTGACTCCACTAGGAGAACTGTTTCACACTGAGGTGAGGTATGTTTCATCATTACATCATTTACAGGAGCTCACTGACGACAAATCTGAAATGTCTGAAGGTTACGAAAATGTGTTAAATGGGTGAAAAGTTATTGTGATCTTTAAATACTTCAAAAAGACATCCATTTTTCGACCAAAAAGAATTGATTGGCCTCGTCAGGGGACTTAATCTCTCCAAAACTGCCTCTGAATCGCTCGCCTCTCGGTTAAAAGAAGAGAATTTGCTTGTGCCTGGGACAAATATTACATTTTATCGTCAGCGGGAAAAGGTTTTGCGGCACTCCTTTACGAAATTAGAAACCTTAGTGTTCTACATCGACGGAGAGGATTTTTTTAAAAGTTGGGTTTACAGAATATACGTCAGATGAATGGCGACTTATCACTGACAGCTCAAGGAGAATGTTGAAGTGTGTGCTCTTACTACGCGGCAACAAATTCTTCTCTGTTCCAATTGGTTACTCATTCTGCATGAAAGAAGAGCACGAGACAATTTATTTACATAGAAAAAATATTAAGTATTATAAGTATCAGTGGTTCATTTGTGTTGATCTGAAGATGGTGAATTTTCTTCTCGGTCAACAAAATGGGTACACAAACTCTCTGTTTTTTTTATATCTGTGAGACAGCAGAGCCCAAAATGACAATTGGTTAAGAAACACTTAGCCTCTGAGGAAAGACATAGTTGTAGGGGAAAACGATATGATCAATTTACCTTCAGTTGCTCGAGAGAAAATTATTCTCTCTTCTTTGCTTATCGAGCTAGGCTTGATGAAACAATTTGTACTGTTGTTGGGGATGGGATGGTTTGTGCTTTCAGTGTATATTACGTCCATTTCCGGGTGTCACCAACGAGGAATTGGGAGTTTCGATACTTCTCAAATAAGAAAGCTCGTAAAGGATTCAAATTTATTGGAATCCGTGAGAGAAATTGAATGAAGTGCCTGGTCTTATTTGGTTCTAGTTATAAAAAACTTTCTGGGAAACAATAAATCAGAAAACTTTTCACAGTTAGCAGAAAAAATGCCTTCCAATTCCCATGTGCTTCGCTGCAATGAGTATTAAGGTCCAATTCTCAATGCCACTACTTATCCACTTGGATTGCTTTCCTTCACTTCGATCAAGTAAAGAGTAAGGTCGAAGATTTCACCAAGATATTCATCAATGGAAGAGAGACAGCAAGGAAAATCGGATACACGTATTTTGGCAGACTACTGTTGGAACATGTAGCGAGACTGCTATGACATTTCTCACTCCAAAAAAATCTATTTAAAAAAACTTTGGGGTTGTTGAATGAATGCTTCATTTGTGAAAATAAAAATATTTTGATGAGATATTACGTTAGATACAGTATGTAATTAATATATTTCATTTATAAAAACAAATTTATTTTATTTTACAGCAAATTAACGCCAATAAAGTAAATATATTATCTCAACATGCCATTGATGCTCCCAGATTTTTAGCACACACAGTGTGGAAGTGGTATATGGTGTATGATGATAATTTTTTATTTACAAAACTAGAGCTTATAGGGCAAAACTAATGCATTTTTTGGAATCAATGACATCTAAATACCCAGGAAGAACCTTAATATGTTAAGCACCAAAATTTGTGTTGACCAGTAAATTGTCTGAGATAACTACGAAATGAAGAAAGTAAAATTTACACGCGACCCTTGTTATAGTTCGATCTCACCTTCTTCATGAGTAGAATCGATAATATAAGCAGGATTCAAATCACTGTTGTATTATATCAAATATCGATATAGTATTACCGGGGTTCACCAATGGAAGAGAGACGGCAAGGAAAATGAGATACTCGTATTTTGGCAGACTACTGTCGGGTCGATCTTTCAGGATCTTTCGGGATTTAGGATCTGTCGGGTCGATCTTTCAGGATTCGATATTTTCTACTGTCTACTATTACCAGGTCGATCCTTCAGGAATTTGTAAAGGAAAAGTGGGTTTGCAGCAGATTATCACAGAATTCTAACGTATTCTGTCTTTCATTCCACTATTAATCCATCAGTCAGACGATATTTTAATAATAATCTTAATTCTAATCATCACCCATCTAACACAACCCAAAACCTTTTACCGTCAGGTATCAATGCCATCCCGGAACCTGAAGAACACGAATAGTGGTGAGCGACGAACTCTAGAAATATTGTATCATAATAAAATAAAAATGTTATATATTTAAGACCTAATGTCACATGAATTTAGTTACAGTACATTAAAATCAATTAATGCACGTTCATGTCAATTTTGTGCAATGTTTTAGCTATGGTGAGGAGCATTAATGTTTTGAACATTTTCTGCACATGCGTTCCTTACCGAGCCAGAGAGAGATACCTTTTTTTCTGGACCTAGTTCAACGTAAACCGTGTTGCTCTGAATCCTCAATTGTTCTCTAAATAGATAAATACTAAAATACGAATTTAACTACTCTACGGGAAAACTCGGATGCAAGAGAACACCGGAGTTTCCACAAAGTGATTACACATGGAGAAGTTTTGATTTTTTTGTAAACATTCTATAATCTTTTAAAGATGAAACTATCATTTAAAGTCAATAAAGGTCCGAATAAAAAGTCTTAATCGATAGAACAGCAACTCCTTATCCAAACAGTTATAGTGGAAAACTACTCCACTAGGTTTCGTAGTTGACCTTCTCCCTCTCCCCCCCTTTATTTCAAAGCGACTGTTGATCTCTGACATGTCAGACGTTGAGAAATATGAGGATTAAAAATGAAAAAAAATGAAAAAGGAATATTCTTTAATCCGGCATCAAGTCGCTTTTGTATCCTATAATTCCACATTCTTATGTAGAAAATTCCTTTAGCCTTGGTATCTCAGAAGGCGAAACATAGCATCCGCTCGTCTCATAACACGCACCACAGGCAAGCGAGAGCCAATAGGCGCGTCCCGTCGTCCCACGTCTCCTCGATGATTGGTGGTTTCAATTTTGAAGTTCCACGTAATTAGCTCGCGGAACCGGAGGTTCCGGGAGTAATTGAAATTAGATCAATACGCTTGGGCCGGGCGACCCGCCGCAGGCCCACAGCCTCCTCCAACTTGGCCTTTAGTTCCGCGTCGAACCACCGCCTCTCAAAGACGCTCCCGTCGCCAGCCACCGGCCGCGAGGCGGCTTTCCGACTCCCGAGAACCGCTTCTCTCTGAATCTTTGACTCCTCTCTAGGGCAAGGAATTCTTTCCCTAAAAGACGGCGGCGCCCGGAAAGTGTGACCTGTGAATATTCACAACTTTTCTCTCCCCTTTTTTTTCTCTTCTTTCGTCGCGAAAAAGAGTTTGAGTTTCGTTAAGATGCGCGAATCGTTTATTGCTTCTCATTTATTCAGTGCCGATAGAAAACTTTGTTATGAGATTTTCTTTGAAGTTAGAAGTGCAATTTACATAAACTCTTGGCTGTCACGTAACGAAATTTATGGTAATCGCTGAGTGTTACTTTCGCTGGAACTGTGCGCATATTTCTATTCATTTCGCGTGTTGTCACGTCTGTCGTTTTACTCTTCGTGGTTATTAAAAGACGAAGTTTTAATGTACTTTTGATTATCGTTAGACGTCTTTATTTCCATGAGAATTTGACATTAAACTTGTCTCTCATGTGGGCGGAATTGCCAATGGATCATTATATTGCACACAAAATGAGGTCCATATTTTTAGTAAATGTTCAAAGATTTTAGTTTACAGTAATTATTGTCGTTATATTTTAATTAAAATGAATATTGTTCTGAATAGGTTAATTGATTCTGAAATTTAAATTAATTTTCAATTACTTAAGTGATATAATTTTAGACAATAAAGCACAGAATAATTTCAATTTGCATTGATTGGAGAGTAAAGTAATATAAGGTTAAGAAAAAATTGAATTATGTAAACTGCTATTAGCACAATTGTCGGATTCATCATATTTAATGAAAATTCAGATTATCAAGTTTTAAAATTTTTACCCAATGGGATCCACGAAAACCAAACAACGAAATGAAACAAGTAAAAAGTAAAGTGCTTAAATTGTGAATGCAAAGCTATTTTACTTACATTAACCTGCAAGAAATTGCCTATTGCGAGAGTTTCTAAAATCAACGTAACCACGGATGCCTAGCAAGCCGATTGGTTAACATAACTCCACATACGGAGGAAATCGTAAAAAAATTTAAAAGGGTTGGAAAATGAACGATTGCTTTCTCTATTCTCGATACACAGATGAAAAAAAATGCCGTGCATGTTATTGTAACGCAAAGCAACTATGGAGGAAGGAAATGGCTCCTTTCGCTACCTGGAATTGCACATACAACGATCGCTTTAAATGGTATGGTAAAAGCCTCTTTGATCTCGTCGAGCATTGGCAAGTCATTCGTGTTTCATCCCTAAAAAAGTCTGCTTCGACCAGGATAAAAGCAATGCATTCAGCTCCCACCGCAGATAGCCCTTTTTCTGTCACTGTAATGCTGATTGATGGCCTGGGAATTGCCTATCGCTTGTTTCATGGCGCTCTCGCGTTGATGCAATCATTCCACCCCACAGCAAGGAGAGGTGGAGGTTAACTCAGCAGGTCGTTAGGTTGTTTGATGGGGAATCGCGCTACTTCTGATCAGCAGAAATGCTCGTAGTCATCGTGTCGATTCGTTCACGTTACATAGAGGTTATACACAACTCCTTTCGGGCCGAATATTCCGAAGATTTACTGCGGCATCCGGAGAGGTATAGATTATCTTTGTGGCTTTGTTGGCACATGTGGCCTGCGTGGTTGGGCATTTATCAAGGAAAACTGTTTAAAATATTCTTCCAGATTTGGGTGCGCATTATTTGAGGGTGATAAACGTAGTGAGTGATAAAATACTTCAGTATTTTTGTAAAATAAATTTGATGAATAGGTGGAAGTGCTCTATTTTTGGTAAATGTTGACAAATTTTATTCTGAGTCTCCATTATGGGCCATAAACGTCGAATTCTATATTTTGTCTTATTTCTGTATTCTATATTGAATTCTTTGCTGTTTTCTTCTAATTGCGTTCTTCAACGCATAGTGATGATACCTACCTACTTGTAGTAGATTCTATAACGACATTTCAATGTTCTAATATGAATACCAATTTGACATCGCATATTTTGTCTTGACATTGCTGGGAAATACTCTTTGATCTTCACATCCGCATAACCCGCGCAGCAATATAATTGTTTGCAATTGAATAGAACGTCCGTTGTTTAGTTGTTATTATTAAAGGAAGTAACAGATCCAAATATACACAAGTCACTAATAAATATTAGTAACGGTCAAAACTTGAATTTCCTTAAACAAATAATTTTTAAAAATGCACCAGACTTTTGAACGACAAATTTTACTTTTGCGATATTTTTACGATAGGGTCACGGATAACAAAAATCGAATGAACAGAAACACAATGAAGCAGGAAGTAAAATTACATACACACCATTTTTCTTAAGATACCAGTGATACAAAATGCTCATAGAGGGAGTCTACTACATCTCAATGTAAGGCAAAAGATAAATGCCCGAATGTCTTCTTTTCACAAACATACAACTTATAGTTGAAGTTTTTAGAAATGTTGATGGGGACAGGGGCACTCGGTTGTTGCCATTGAAGGACACAAATCTACAGGTCTCTAGGTGTGTGCAAACTCCGGGAGAGACCTGGTGCTGCCAAAACCCCTAGGGACCAAGCGATCGACGAGGGAGCCAGTGGACCACGTGGAATGGGGACGGGTCGCTTGCGGGGCAGTGAATTTCCTTGGTTGTTTGTTGTGTCAATATGAACACAGGGCGCTGCCGATGTGTGTCGATTCAATGCAGACGACTGATTATAACTCTGCGTACATAAACCGGAGCAACGTGGGAACAGATGGGGCGATATCACTCTGCTGGAACAGCGGACGAGGAAGTTATCTGCACATTCCGAGTGCAAGGTGGGCAAACATAGAATTGATACGGCGGGCACGGATTACATCTTCTTGATTAGTACGTAACCGGTTTGAATTGCACGCAGTCGTTAAATACACTGTAGGAATGCGTTTTCGATATTAATTCAATCCTTGGAGCCAATTGCTTTCCTCGCAGGGAATGTGTTATTTGATAGATGTACGATCTACGCAAAAACAAAGTATGATTATATACAAAATAAGAATGTTTCTTGTTTCTGTTAATTACCTTTCCCGATTCGATATATAGTTCATAAAATTCTATTTAATTGCATAAATTTCATCTTTACACTATACATTCTTCTGTACAAGCGATGTAATTGCTGACGTACTTGTCACGGGACGTATTTGTAAGAACTCATGAATACAATTATAGCATGTAAATAACACGCATCACTCGAACTATCAATAAAGTTAATGAGTGCTGAGAATATTAATACCGAACATTCAGGTATCAATATCGCATGTTTCACAGTTGCATCTAGCTTTGGTGACCTTGGGGTTGGTAGTGGATATGATTTAAAATACCGCTATGAAGTGTAGTTATGCGAGTTGAATAACATTATAAGAATTTTCTTCTATTCTTCTTTGATCCATTTCAAAAAAATTATAAGCCTTTGAAGAGATACGTTATTTACTATAAGACATCTTAAGTCTCTTTTATAGGATAAAAGACATCTTTTATACCGTTAGAGATGACAACCAACACATCTTTCATACCATAAAACTTTGCAAACAAGCAACTCTAGAGGAAGTTATGTTGTTATTGTTGTTATTATTATTATTATTATTACAAAAATGTTCAGCTGTATAAAATAGTTGCATAATTATTATTAATGAAATAAATATCATAAGACTGGCAGTGGTGCAATTTCGGCAGGTACTCGAAATCTGAGTGCATTCGAAGGTGACCTGCGCCACACCAGAGCATTGCGAGTTGCCTACCAATTAGGGGCAAATGTTTAACTCTTTTTGTAACTTCACAGTTAGTATCTTTTATATTGATTTAGCTACTTTACAAGACATTTTACAAGGACATTTAGCTAAACTAGCACTCAATTAACTTAAAAATTAAACTAAATTGGACTAACTGCTCAATTTCAATGTATTGATCCAGAATTATCCCGAGTTTCACCACATCATATTAAGTTTTATTTACTGTATTACATAACATTTTAAGGAGTAATTAAGTTAATTAGCTAAACCATCTGTATCAAGGAATAACATTTGCTAATACTAGATATTTATAAGAAGCTACGCAAAATTAGTGAAAATCGGTACATTTGAGTAAAGGTGAATGTAATATATTATATTTTGGAATGATATATTTATTTAATAATCAAGGTAAATTATTCTTGAGTATCTTAATCACGTGAGTCATATCGTCTCGCCGGAGCAAATTACTCTACTAAGTTTGCAGATAAATTAATGCATTTGTGATTGTTTCCCTTCATTTACTTGTTTCCGCTCATGGAATTGTACACACGTACTATATTTACCGAAATATATATTGAAATATATTTTTTCATAATATCCAATATAGCTTAAAATTTATCATCTAAAGTACTGAACAAATTCTCCTCCTGACTAGGCAGATCTCGTCCTGTCCCGTTCCGTCTCATTCCGTCCCGGTTTAGTGGGCGTTTTGCTTTAATAAGAACGATTTTACGTAATAGACCTGGGATGGAGGTACAAAAATAGAAACGTTTTAAAATTCATCTCCATTTATTAACTCATTTGTATATATTCATTACAGATCGATATCAATAGATGGATTTATTATAGAAAATATCGATCACACAGGGACTAATAGACGAAATTTATGAACCTGAATGTACTTTTGTATCGCATAACGTTTGCAGTTTTACAAAGAACTACAATAAACCTGCATTATTTACAAGATTTTCATTACATCTATTTTTCGTGAATTTTATTACTAAAACTGCTAGATGTAATATGACTGGAAAACAACGTTACTCACGTCTTATTTCTGAGGGAGAACATTGTTATTATGAATTAATTAAACCACTCTTGACAGTTTCATAAAAACATGTGTGCTTTTTTGATGCTCTTAAAAGCATCTTAAAAAAGTAGCTAAACAAATATCAATTCGCCGGCCCAGTGGCCGAGATCGCTAAGGCATTAGTGTCGTAGTGATCTCGGACCGAAGGGTCGCGGGTTCGAATCCCGTCTGGGGCATGGATGTTTGTGTGTGTCTGTGTTATCCATACGTGTTCTTACTACAGTTTCCCCTACAGTTCAATCTATAGTGGTCGCTAATGATCTAGCTGTTGATGCGACCTTAAATTACAAAAAAAAATATATCAATTCATTTCTAAGTGTATTTTTCATTCTGATAATATCTTATTTACTCTCTAATCTCACTGATTCGCATTCATAGTTCATTCGTTCGCTGCAGTCTCGGACAAAAGCACGCGAAATCCGAGGTGTCGAGCCATCGCAGCGCGCGCAACGTTATACGCGACAGTCGGTGAAAACTTGTAATTGCATTGTGCAAGCTTTCACTCTGCTCCATTCATTACGCTGAATCGAAATCTCCATACGTAACTCGGAAGCTTTCGGTGTTATTTAATCAGGTAGAGACGGTCTGAGGTGTAATTGAATCTCACAAACGCGCCCACCAGGCAAGATTTCGAGCTTCGTTCTAGTGGTACGAGTTACTAAAATGATTCCCCTCACTGGGTTTTGAAATGCAAACGTCGGTGTTTGGATTAAAATTTTTGTAATTGTTGAAACTTTTCTCTAGTATTTTGACGCTTTATAATGATATTCTGAGATAACTCTGTTACGGAGGGAATAAGAAGAGTTTGTTTCTGGTTTCGGCTAACCCCCTTTATTTCCATGCATTTGGTTGAACTGAAGCACAGAAGGAGAATTTTGCTCTTCTGACGGTTTTGGAAACGCAAGCACTTTTTTAGTAGTTACGTGTTCATAAAATGGATTTTTTCTTAGATTATTCTACTATGTGGCAAGCCGTTAGGTGTACTCATATTAGGAACGAAATTATGTCGTAACACCCTCTGATGCGCCATTTATTTTTAATTGGAAATTTTGCGCTTCTCGTCATGAGTTTTAGGACTTTTTGTGCGAGTAAATACTATATTACTGAAACTTCATTATGTGTTTTCTGTGTCTGTGTAAATTTTTCATCTCATTATTTGATGGGATGTTTGAAGCTCCAGAATAAAGCGCCCTATATGCTCGGAGTAATAATAACGTGAATACCTTAAAGAGATGTACGTGGATTTGAATCGTCGAATTCTGAAGTGCAGGGATACAAACAATCTATTTCAATGATCCAATATGTGATAATTTATGTGATAATTTTATTCCACGTGAAAGGAAATTGAACACATTGTCCGGAACACTTAATCTACCTATTAACAACAAGAGTTCAAATTAAAGAAAATATGATTAACTCTTGTTATTACATTTCATCTTAAGAACTATCAAATTAATTTGAAATGTTCATTCTTAATCCATCCGCTTAAAAAATCTTAATCATTTGAAATGTGCATCTAAATTACAAAAGACCGTCATTGAGAAGTCTTGAACTACACATCGCTGTCTCAAAACAATACTTCACTGCACAACACAGTTAGAGGATTGCGCACACTGAAGCAACAACGGTTGAGAAAACAGAGCAGCAAAGCCGATAACGAAAGCAATTGGCAAGACGGCAGATGTTCGGCCTGGCTGAGGTGGCTCAGGGCCTCAACTGGTGGCAATGCATTCATTACCTCTGGCAAAAGGTCCTACGGTTTGAACCCTGATGGTGGCAGGATTTTCGACCCTAGCTCGGTCGATTTCAATTGCTGTCTGGAAGATAATTCTAGTAACTCGCTTCCCTGATCGGTAGTTTTCCGTGGTGTCTCCGATCAATACCGAGCAAATGCCGAAGCATTTCCTAATAAAAAGATCGAGCGCGATGTTTCCTTTTTCTTCTTTTTTGTATTCTCTACCCTTACACACACGTACTTGCATGCACCACACTACTACATGGCGTGAGACCATTTGGGAACTTACAGCTTGTTCCGGATAGGGCGGTTCCTCACTGATTGAGAGATTCCTGGATAGGAAAATTCCGCGAGCACTCCTCCGCAAACATGAAGTTCGGCGCCGAAACTCACTATTCTATGAGGGAAGATCACCGCCACCTCTCGTGATAAAACATTCACTACTCTTACGGGAAAAATTACCGCAGCCGTTGACACGTCCGAAAACTCCAAATAATCACTTAATAGAAGTTGCGTGAAGAAGCAGGGCGATGATGGGCGCAGAAGGCTAAGTAGGTCGCAGAGCAAAGCATTGAGGAGAGACCACTATGAGCGGAAGGGTACCTGGATCGGTCCGAAGGATGGGTGAAAGGGACCAGGCGGGAAGAGACACGGAAAAGTTGGCGGGATAGGTGGGAAGAGGTCGGGTGAGGAGGGACTCTCAAGGGTTGTGGGGGTGGGAGAGGAAAACAATGACGAGATACGAGGTATGGAAAGGAATCTGGAGCGGACCGAGGTTGTTGGTGAGAGAGGTGAGGTGGAGCAGGGAAAGGCGGAAAGGTGAAATTTAATGAACAATAGTGGGAAAGGGAGAGAATAAATAGCAATGAACGGCATTTGAGGTGGCTGTAAGGTGGGGCCTGACAAAGTAGGTAAATGAGAGAGGTGCTACGTTATGTAGAGCGATGAGGCTTGGATAATAACGTGGACGGCGGGAGAGACATTACAGATGATGAATAGAGTGCACTTACCAATATAGATGTAGATGAGAAGTGCGAGGTAGGAAAATATAATGCAGGGGTGAGCAGTGGTCACGAAACGAAGTGATCTGGAAAGGGACGATGTAAAACTGATCAGCGCAGGTCGTTGGACAGGCAAGAGAAAAGAATTGTGAGCGGAGAAGAGTGGATAATGTATGGCAAAGTTGCACACATAGGGGCGAAACTGAACGAACAGCAAAGCAGTAGGAAAAGGCAATGCGGATCTGAGGGACATCTGGAATGTTACGTAACTCCTGGAAATTACAGCGGAGGTGAGAGGAAAGAAATGGGAAAGAGAAAACGTAGAGGGGGAAGAGAACTAGTAAAGAGAGGAGTGATCAGGAGGGGTAGATGCGCAAAACTGGTCAGAGCAGGACGATGGATGGGCAGTAATCGGCAAGAGAGAAACTTGGTGGGCGGAGCAGGGTGGATAATGTAAAGCGAAGTTGGACGCATAGGTGCAAAACTGAACGAACAGCAAAACAATGAAAAATGGAGCGGAGATGAGTGGCGGCTGGGTATGGTAAGGGAGTCTGGTAAGCGAGATGTGGAGAAGAAGGGGGCAGATGAGATGAGCTAGGGCGAAGAGGACAAGAAGTGAGGGAAGAGCGGAGCGATTGGAAAGGGAAGGGGCAGAGCTGGGCAGCTGAGGACAGTGGTTGGGCAGGGCCTCACAAAGGAGGTGGTTGGTGAGGGGTGGAGAACAGGAAGAATCAAAGCTATGCCAAGGAGCTGTGCTTGGTTTTGCGGGAGTTAGCTTGGCAGAGTGGTCGGCCTTTCGTGGGACGCATGGTGGGCGGGGCGCGTGGTGGGCGGGGCGCGTGGTGGGCGGGGCGCGTGGTGGGCGGGGCGCGTGGTGGGCCGGGTGCGTGGTGGGCGGGGCGGGATAGGTGGGCCGGAGCGAGATGGGTCGGGATGACGCGGGGAGGGCAGAGTGTGGCTGGGCGGGGCGGGGCGGGGCGGGGTGGACGGGAGGCGGCCGATGGCCAGCGCCCGGCGGCGGCGGCGGCGGCGGCGGTGGTTGCAGCAGCGCGGCCTCCCATGACGCATGGCCGCTCGGTACACAGCTCCGGCGCGGCGGACGCGCGTCCGTGTTATCAATGCTGTCATTATGCGTCCGCGGGCCCCGCCGCCAGGACAATGGCGCCCGTTGCCGCGCCGCCCGTGTAGGTCCGGGCTACGAGCTTGTTAAATACCGCACCGCAAACAGACGAACCGCGCGGCGCCGCACTGCCCCGTCCGCCTCCCCCTCCTCCCACCCCTTCCCCCTCCCACCCGCGCTGGCCCGGCCTGCCAAACAGTACCCGGTATCTATGAAACAGGTTGTCAAAAATCTATATGAGGTTGTAAAACGGTTTTGTGAATGTTACAATCATGAGGCCTAGAGACGGGAGCGAACACTTTACATGACAAAATGGCTCGTATGCGTCGCGAGATAGTAGCTTTTAATGCCTGGTTGAAGCGCTGGATGCGATGTGTCGATGCACTGAACGATGTACACATGCACATGCTCATTCTCATGCACATGCATGACATGAAGAACAGAACAGAACACAACACAACACAACACAACACGACACGTTATGTAAACAAATTACATGTTATATCCAGTGTCTCGGTGGAGTTGAAAATTTTAAATATCCTTTCTTCTTTTAAATCCATTAGACGTTTTATTGAGTGATCTCTTGTCGATCATGAAATCTCTGATCAGCGAGCATCACCAATTTTTAATAACACTTCAAGTATTACACACCACTGTCTAGAACTGACGATAACTGGGGGCAAGACACTACTGTTATTCGTAATACTTATACAGTTTTCGATAATCTATAATTGCTTTTCTTTATTTATCTCTAGTTTTATCATTTAGCAATGTACTTTAAATCTAGAGAAAATCGTATGGTTGTGTCTCTTGTTCAGTGGACGTAAAGAAGAAAAATTACAGACAGAAAAAAGCACATACGTCACATTCATTTAAGGAGAGGGAGGTACAAATATCTGGATACCTCAGTGATTGATTGTTGACAGAGTGTCTTCGAATAATTTTTACACAATTTTACACATGTTATTCGGTATACGATCTTTATTTTCCCATCCTCTCAAGTATTTTTTATTATTACTATATGTAGTACTTTAATTATGAAATTATGACCGAACGTAAGTTATTTAATGGATTGATAATTTTGATGGTTTGGTATGAATGATGATTTGTAAAATTAAAAGCACAAAAATACGAAAACGCAAAGAAACCTGCCACACTGTTTGCCCTCTACAAGTTCCACGTTGCTGGGTCTGGCACACAGAGGTACAAATCTAGGTCTTTTGCTCTTACGCATGGGGTTGCCTCCCTTCAATTTGCGAACACAAACAGTCTCGCTCTAATTTACTCTCAATGAAAACATTGTAACTGAACAAGACATATTGGTTTCCTCTCAAACAATGTGTAATTATCCATTTCTCTTTTTATGTTGTAAATTCGACTTCTTTTATGTGTGTAATCAAGTATTGTACTTCTACGTTAGACAAGATACGACCCTTTTCAGATTTCACTATGTACTCGTATTTTGATATGTAATCAGTTGTATAATTATTATTATTATTATTAATAATAATAATAATAATAGATAGTTTTTAAAATTTAAATTAAAATCTACACTTTTGACTACATGAACTCCGACTAATGTATTTCTCCAGCCAAATGTAAAGTAAAATCATTCCTCCACTACACCTTAACTTTTATGTATATTTTATCAAGATGAATTTGGTAACGGCTACTATTGTGTCATCATAAACGTGTCGCCTTTTAATATATAATTGGCACTTTGAATGTTCTTTCAGCCAGAACCGTAGACTTTGGCACTGTGCGTCGCCAGCAACAGCGCAGGTGGCGGTAGCAGCAGGAACGACGGTAGTCGGCCTGTCGGGCGTTCCGTTTCCGAGCAGATAATGCCTGAGGAGGAGCGCGCCGCCGCCGCCGCCGCCGCCGCCGCCGCCCCCGCCGCGTCGCGTCGCCCCTGCACCTGTCCACGCGGCAGCCCCTTGTGTGTTTGCGCAGCCACCCCACCCCACCCCACCCTCACCCCCACCTCACCCCACCCCAACCCTCGCTCTGCCCCGCACTGGTCCTTACAGACTCTTCCACTCACTCCCCCTCGCTTTGCACCATCTCAGTTGCTATTCCGCTAGGCCGCCGGTTACGCCTTGCCTCGTTCACTCCCCGTTCCCCTCCAACCCTCCTGACCAACCCTGCAGGTTTCTTCTCTCCTCCTCGCCCCCATACTCCTGTTACATCCCTACTCCGTCACATCCTATCCACCCGTCTCTCCCACGTCTATGCTGCGTCCTCGCGCTTCCTTTCTCACCTCACTTTTTCTCTCCCCGCCCTCGTTCGCAACGGGTAGGAGCCTCCATCTAACCTCCGCTTCTGCCCGCGCCCACTCTCGTCATTTCACTGACTATGCTCCCAACCCATCCTTGCCTCTCCTTCACACTGCGTACGCTGCCACTCCACTCCCGACCAACCCGCTCTCTCTACCCGCTCCCACATTTCTAAGCGTTTCAGCCTTTCCTCGCACCCACAAATCCCATTTCACTCCAAACTCACCCCCACTACCGTCCACCCCGCGTCCACTTCACTTTCTCAAACTCGTATTCTCACTGTTGCCCCTCTCCATCTCTTCCCCGTTCAGACTTTCCTCCAGTTCTTCTCTTTCCCCCCCTCTCTTCTACGCTCCGTCCGCACATAACGTCCCCTTTTCCAGCGCCTACATACAGCGTCCCTGCACAAGCCTCTATCTCCGCTACTCACACCCCACTTCCGGCCCCGCTCCAGCCCTTCGGAGCCCCCCCTCCCCCTCGTCCGCGTGCGCCCAGCCCCGGTCGCCACACGGCGGCCTCGCGCCCCCTCGCTATGCGGCCCCTCCCTCGCTTCGGGCGGCGCGGCGCGAGGCTGCTATGGCATGCGACGCCAGCCGGCCTCGCGTTTGTCGGTTGCTTCCTCTGCAGGAATGCGAGGATTGCGTTCTTGTGAAAAATGATGAAGCGGGAGTTTTAATTTTTGCGCTTGTTTAAAATGCGATGAAGGTGGCAGTAATTGTCTGGAATCGTTTTGGTGCTTTCGAAAATGTAAAATATGACTATCTGGTACTACTAAAAGTAAACCAATTTCTAATAAAAATATTGTCGAAATGAATTCATAAAGTCTATCATCATTCAGTTTCTTTACTGTAGATGCGACTCGCGGCTCTCGCACCAAACGAATCTTGACAATTACTTGTAGGGTTAAGGGAAACAGACTATCACCTTGTGACGAATTGCACTTCCACTGTATAGGTATTAAGGATTCGTAGAAAAAATGTATTAAATGTAGCAAGAGTACGTGCAATCTACAGCACTGGGCATTTCCTGACTTTAACATCTACGTTATCTCTCTGATTCCTGGTGCATCGATGTGCTAAACTGTGCGTCCTGGTGTACAGTTAAACTCTAATAAAACACTGTTCTGCGAACATAGTTACACTTTAGACCAATTAAATGAAGGGTTTCATGATCGTCATGGGAGTGGTTTCGCACGGTTATTTTAGTGATGTATCCAAATATTACACTATTACTTCTATATTCGTTCTATTTTCGAAAAGGCCTTTTACAGTAATAGTCTTCTTTTACAACTCTAATTACATTCTGACCTGAATGTCAATTATATAAGATTGATTGATGTTTTAACACTTAAAATGTATTATTGTAACTATAATTACCGATAGCGACATATGAAGTAGCTGTATGAAGTGTTACTTTACAATTATTAGGCTGTCTACTTATGCCCTTCAGCTCAGACTTAGCTTGATTATGAATTTATCTTTATCTTAATCTCTTCTAAGTTTTTAAAAGAAAACGAAATGGCAATGACTTAAGAGACACTCTTTTGAGAAGAACAAGAAACTTTACTGTTTAGGTTTTACATTTAGAGATAAAATGGTTTTTAAATATTGAAATAAAACTTTACTCAAAAAAAACCTGAAAGAATCTGAAACGACGATTGACATCACTAAGCCTCCACATTCATAGTGTCCAATCGTTCCAACACCAATATCAACTTGCAAACATACTCTTACTGAACAATTTTTTTCTTTTCAAAGATGCTAAAAATATTTACGTAAACTTAGGGATACCGATGTTTCGCTCGTTGAGAATTGCATTACGCTTCAGAAAGTAACGTTTTCATGCACGAAATTCAAAGAAATTCTAACCTTCCCAAGAAACGAGTTCACATTTGTCTGCAAAGAAGTGATACGTAAAAGGAACATTCATGAAAATATTTGACGTATTTGTAACAATAATGATTCGCAACTCTTTTCAGCTTCAGTGCTTTTCTCCGCCCGTAAATACAAATTCGCGCTGCTTTCAAAATAAGAAACATACTAGAGTTGAGCTTGTCCCTCAGCCTCTCTTCAAATGTAGTCATCCATCACCTCACAAGGGATATCAGCTGCCGCTTCCGAACGCGAAACCCACAATGGCTTCCCATTCATATGTGGCCCTCAGAGAGGCGCTAATGAATCAGAGGCCGGGCGTAGCGTATTTGATCACCTTCCGGTCGCACCTGTTCACCCCGGCCTCTCATCTTGGCGGCGCTGGGGCATCGGCGCGCCCTCTCACCTCGGCCGTGTCGCGCGCGCGTGCCGCTCTATCTCGCGCCGCGCACGCCACCCCGGGCCGTTTGGCGGGCGTAATCGCGCGCGGCGCGTCCTATCACTCTGCCCGCAGCTCGCCAATGAATTGACCGCTTCACGCGATAAGCGCGGGCCGCGAGAGCTCTTACGAGCAGGGCAGTGGGCTCGCCGCCCTCGACATCGCCGTCGCCCTCCCTGCCTCCCTCTTTGCCGCGCTCGCCCCGCCCACACCGCCGCGCTCGCCGCTACGGACGCCGCCACCTTCGCCGCCAACTTCGTCGCCCTCGACGCCGCTGCCGCCCTCGCCGCTGCAGCCCTGGCCACCGACGCCCTCACCGCCTCCGCCTACAACGCCGCCGCCCTCGCGGCAGCCGCCCTCGCCACTGCAGCCCTGGCCACCGACGCCCTCACCGCCTCCGCCTACAACGCCGCCGCCCTCGCTGCCACCCCCTGCTCCCACTTCCACCCCCTTCTTCACCATCCCCGCCGCTGTCCCCGTCCCCATCTCCACAACCATGCCCACCACCGTGCCCACCGTACCCGCCACTGCACCCGCCACCGTACCCGCCACCGCACCCGCCACCGTAAATCTGCCACCGTACTGCCACCGCACTACCGTACCTGCCACCGTACCCGCCACCGTACCCGCCACCGGGTACCCGCCACTGTACTAAGCCACCGTACCTGTCACCGTACCCGCCACCGCACCCGCCACCGTACCCGCCACCGCACCCGCCACCGTACCCGCCACCGCACCCGCCACCGTACCCGCCACCGTACCCGCCACCGTACCCGCCACCGTACCCGCCACCGTACCCGCCACCGTACCCGTCACCGTACCCGTCACCGTACCCGTCACCGTACCCGTCACCGTACCCGTCACCGTACCCGTCACCGTACCCGTCACCGTACCCGTCACCGTACCCGCCACCGTACCCGCCACCGTACCCGCCACCGTACCCGCCACCGTACCCGCCACCGTACCCGCCACCGTATCCGCCACCGTACCCATCTCTTCCGCCACCCCGCGCCATCACCCTCGCCACTCCGTTTCCACCTCTCCCTCACTTCCTCATTCCCTCACTTTTCCCTCACTCTCCACTTCTCACCACTACCCTCGCCGCCACCCCTCTCGTCTACCTCTTGCCCCATCTTCATCATTGGCCCGCCCGCCCCCGCACTCATTCCTCGCCGTTACCATCCCCTAACTGGATTTTGACAGCCCGCCTCCATCCATTCCGTTCCATCTCATTCCTGTTCCCGTCTCTCTCGCCGATCTCCACCTCTGTGCCCGCCTCAGTGACAGCTCCGAACGCCGCTTCTGCCTATTTCCTCGTCGTCGTCTCTTCCATCATCCCCGCCGATTGCTTTCGCCCTATGTCCCTCTCCCGCTATTCGTACTGCACCCGTCGAGCTGCAGTGGATTACCTCCACGATGTACCACTATCACAGTGAACTGGAGTAGGAGATCATCGGATCAGTTCACGTAACATGCGCGTCGGTCGTATCTAACTCGACTGAGAACATTCAACTTGGTCCAGGTATTAGAACAAGGAGGCACCAAAAATTCGAACTATTAACAAAAGAAATGCACAATTTTCTTCCATAATTTTATTCCTGTATCTTTCCTTAATTCTCTGAAATATAAAATGAGATGAAAATGATTCTTACTTTGTGTTGCATAATTTTGTGAACAATGAACGATAGTCACAACTATTATTGTTATTTAGAGACTCATCTTGAAAAGCTTTTAATGACTTACGATCGAATTCCATGAGTTAAACAATATTTTTAAACATTTTATTTTAAACGCAAAAGTGAATGATGGCTAATTGTCTTATTTTATGACGTTATAATAGAAATAAGAGACTTTATATAAATTTGGTGCAAAAAAGTAATAAATCTACTTTAATCCCAAGCTTCACTTTATTACTTGACTTTATTTTCAGCAGCATAAAAGAAATTTATGGGACATTTACCGAAACATTTATTTGTGGCTTTTATACTTTGAAGTTTCGACAATGCTACTGAGTGCATGGAAGAATTCATTCTTAAAAATTAAACATTCCAGGAAATGTTTACAAACATGTTAGAAAAGGTAAAAGATAATCATGAAATAGATTAAAAATAATATCAAACTGAAGGTACTACATATCCCACCTTTTAGATCAATAGAAGTTAGATAAACTTTCCAAAATAATTTTTTTTCTCAGCTCCAGAATTCAATATTCTAAACTAAAGGACACAACATTTAGAGGATATTCAAAGGGATGGCGGATGTAATCAGAGGACGTTTCAAGAAATGTACTCAAGAAATAAGAGGACGTTTCTCTTCGAATAAAAACTGCAATGAATCATCTGAGAAATTGCTTAGTAAATTTAAATAACATTAAATGCGTTGAAGCAATGTAGAAGAAATAATGCAAATGATATTTGTAAACTTCCCTTGCAAACAAGGTTTCTAGAGAAAAAAAAAACTCAATATTTTTATCCTTTACCGATATTTTATGCCGGCGGTTTAGAGTATACCGGCATAATTTATCGTTCATGTTTACACATCCCATCCATTATTAACTCAGAGCACTTATATTATAAAATTGTGCGCCTCGCTATTTAATAAAAAGCTCAATGGAAAAGGTCGGCAAAAACAGACCTGTTCCGTGAGGCGTATTGTGCGGATGGTATTCTATTTTCACCGTGCATAAAAAAAGAAATTTTGCAGTGACTTCCAGCAACGCATATTCATTCGATACGCACGGTCAATTTAGCATTTCGAATTCTCCTAAACGGGAAAATTTACATGGAAAACACTGTACTACAAACATGCTTATTGAAAGTAGAACTCGTGGCGCAACACCATTCGAAACAAAGCTTTAACAAACCAAAACACCTTTTCCTTGAAATGATGAATTTATATTCATTATGAATTTGACAACTAGAAATTTTTGAAAAGCGTACTACCGAGTAAAGCCAAATGTAATTATTTAATAGTAAAATACCCTAAAATAAACAAATCATCTGATCCGTGAGCGAGAGTTCATTCAAAAACTGTGATTAAAATTGACATTTTAAACCGAGAAACACCCGCAGCATATTAATAGAAATTACCCCATTTTTACATAATAACGAGGCGACAGGCTCGCACGCTGTGGCGCTCGGCCAGAATCGATACCCTCTCGCAGTCGTCATGCGCGCCCCGCCACGCCCCCCCCGCTCCTCCACCCCTGGCTGACCCTGCCCACTCCCCCCGCCCCGCTCCGCCCCGCCCCGCCCTGCCCCGCCCCGCCACACCCCGCCCCGGCCCGCCCCGCCCCGCCCTGCCCCGCCCTGCCCCGCCCCGCCCCGCCCCGCCCCGCCCCGCCCCGCCCCGAGGTGTCACTGCTTGCCGCGCCCTTTGCTGTCGCTGTGGCTGTTTTCCTTTCGAGTCTGTTTTCTTTCTTTGCCACTTTAATAATAATTGCGCGTTTCTGACTGGCTCTCAGTTTCCATCCAGATTCATTCCTCTTCTGAAGGGTTCGGCTCATATATTTTTGTTTTCAACTTGTATATTTTCACAGTTGTTTGTTTGTCTTCAGATTTTCTTAGAACGTGGTTCTTATTACTCTTTTTCTTTGTACAGTTCTATACAAGGTCTGCCTTTCCCACTTTAAATTATTTCATAAAGGAGTAATTTGATTTGATTTAGAATATTTAGAATAATTTTTGTATTATAACTTTAAGATGTTATCTAATGTAATGGTGTGAGTAATGAGATTAATAAAGACATTGTTAAATATCAACACGTTTTGTAATAAAACCTTGCAATTTAAAAGTAATAATGACAAAAAAATTAGCACACGGAAACGACATTATTTACCAGCTTCGAATTCTTATTAATTAAATATTATTTATCTTTTAATTATTTATAGAAATTCCGAATCAATTGGAATTACTAGAATCGCTGTATTTTCGCAGAACTATTTCTTGTTCTACATCACTAAATTTCATCCATCTGAATAATTTGTGTCATATGATCTTAAATGAAGCATAATGTGCTCTTCATTCATCATTCAAGCCCCTAATTTAATAAGTTTCGCACATCTACGTCACGATTTTCCCCTTTTCCTCCTCATTTGTTCAGCTTTTATAACATCAACATTTACATCACCTACCTTAATTAAACTAATCTCCCTGAGCTTATAGCTCTTCCTCGTTTAATTGAAAGACTGAAGTTGTTTTTCGTGTGGTTACTTGTGACTATTAATGAAAATTGTGGGTCGATCGTTTGTTTGTGTCAGGTTGGTAATGTACTTTTCTGAACTTTACAGTTCCTGAATTTTGCACACATTTATAATTGGGTGAAATTGAAATTTTTGTACCAAGCGGCAAGACATGAGCCGAGCGTTTGCTCCTTTACAGTACCATGCTATTTAAAAATTAGCTACTGAAGACAGAAAAGGCAGCTGAATATGACTGAATACTGTCCAGCTGACAAGTTCTAATAATTGCACCTAAATATACTCGTACAAACTTTTTAAATAACGTAGAATACAATAAAATATACTCGTACAAACTTTTTAAATAACGTAGAATATAATACGTATTCAATATTAGAAAAACGGCGATTTTCTAAACCCAATAAGTACGCACAATATTAGGTTTAAAAATTTGATTTACAAGCAATGTAGGTGAGTGACTAATTCTGACGTAAATGAACAATCTCATTCTATCAACTACATTTCTCATTTTTTGATGATGCATTTCCATTTATTAGTATGTCTGAATTTTCAGCATCATTGCTACCGCCATAGTCATCTCAAGGGTTAATACCTTCAATAATCCCATCAATAATGTTCACCACTAATTATATTGGTTTCTATTATTATTATTATTATTATTATTTATTATTATTTATTATTATTTATTCTTCAATTTTTAGTGCAGTGCTTTTGCTTTCTATGAGGTTATCTTCTCTTCGGTTTCAATGATAGGCAAGCACGTTCCGAGTATAGTGGTTGACATACCTGTGAGCGGTATGTCAACCACTTACAAGTACGATGACCAGGTGTGCGGTTGCTTTATTGAAGATTCAGGTTGCTTCTAAGAATACGGCATGTATTCAAAATAACTGCCTTCTACATATTTTATATACTCCTCGCATAAAAATGGAGACGCTCTAGTGCTCAATGTTTCATTTTGGGATCACTCCTGTGGCTGATATTATTATTGGCACAATTGTCACTTTGCTGAAGTTCAATTGGGCTGCAACTTCATGGGCGAGATCGGTGTATTTTTGGATCTTCTCTTGATGTTTTGCCGATGTGTTTTGTGTCTTGGGTATTGATACATCAATAAGGTAAGCCTTGTGAAGTTTTCTCGATCGGTGAATGTTATATCAGGCTATTGCCAACGACTTGTCTGTCAGTGATAATGTAGCGGTCCCAGTAGAGAATGCGCTCACTACTTTCAAGCACGTTCTGAGGAAGATATTTATAATACGGCATGGAAGTAGCGAGTAAATCCGTTTTCATGGCCAATAATTGGTGGACCTTGATCGTCACTTCATCATGCCTCTTTTTATATTCCAATTGTACGTGGCCGCTACATCCACTTGACACGTGTTGGGTACTTTTGCTTGCAGCCTCACATCTTCTACATGTGTCGGAATAGATGGTCTAATCTCTCAGAATGTGTTTTCGTAGTTCAAAGTTTGAACCACTTGGTCCTGGACAGCAATCATGAAGGCTTCTCTCTCCGGAAAGAGATCCCCATGCTGGAGCCATGCGTACGACGCAAATATGTCAACTTCTGGTTTGCTCAGCTCGTGGGGGTATCTTCATGCAGTGCTTTTGCTTTTCATTCGGTTATCTTTTCGTCGGTTTCAATGAGTAGCTGAACAGGTGGATGTCTTTTTCAAGTTCAGAGGGCTAAAGTTATTATGAACTGCGCTCACTGCTTGCTGAAGTGTCCCACAATGTTCTAGGAAGTATATTCTGAGTGATGCAATTTGAGAGCTGAGTATATTTATAAGATGTACAACACCTCACCCTTCTTGCGATCCTGGAAGAGTAAAACGCTCAATACTTGAATGGGGGTGTTTCCTGTGTTGAGTCATAGCGGTTGGAATCGTTCTACGGAGGTTGGTGCGGTTGATATTGTTCCATTTAATGTCAAAAGAGGATTTATTAAAGGAGATTGATATTATTATTATTATTATTATTATTATTATTATTACTATTATTATTATTACTATTATTTATTATCATTGTTATTACTATTACTATTGCTATTGCTATTAATTCACCCTCCTTACCATAAATACAGCATTCGGTAACTCACTCCATATTTGGGATAAACTCTGCCTAGCAATGCACTGTATTCTTTAATAACATTTTGACTATTTAAAAATGACTGTTTTCGTGGAAAGTCCATGAATGAAACAGTAGGAATTTCTATTTACATGGATTATATGTTCCTAAAATTGCTAAGAAACAGAAAAATAATGTTTACTTTAATTCTTTTAAGTCAAACTTCACAAAAATGAGATCAATTTCGGCGTCTTATTAGAACACAGGTGTTCTCGTAAAACGAGGAGCACTTCACAACTATCAATCTGTCAAACTAATGTCATATTTCCAAGGTTGAATAATAAAATTAAATATTTGTTCGTCACGTGCGTTCTTAGAACGCCAAACTATTACACTAACTAATTTTCTTTTTCGCATATCTGCCCTCTTTTATTTTCACAAAATTGTGTCTTCATTCTTCTTGTTTCCAAAAAATGTATTGTGTCCCCATAGACTTTCTTTTCACATTTAAAAATGGTTTCATGTATGATTTTCTCTTTGAAACCCTACTTTAGCTTTCCGAGAAAATTTTTATTCTGGCTATTGTTAGACTCGTACATGACTAATCATTCATTCGTTTAGTGGAGTTTTTACTTTCTGTATTCGTCTCAAAGGGAACTTGCTAGTAAACTCATTTAATACTGAAATGTAGGTAATGAATATACTTCAGGACTTGTATTAAAATAATTTATTGGTGCATGAAACTAAAATTAATCCGCCCGAGAGAAAGGACTCTAGATATGTTTAAATATCCTGAAAATTCAGTCCAAAGCAGGATGATATTAAGATCGTTATTCGCTCAGCTCTTCATCTTCGTGTTTTGACACAATTCACACTGTCCGTTATTCATTGTGGCTGTCGTGTACAGGATTACCTGTAAATTGTCTCGCTGTTACAATGAACCTGGTTGCTTATCGCCGGAGCAGGTGACTGATGAATAAAGAGTACTTACGAATATTACGAAATACAATCTTATGGAGTCTTAAAGAACAATTATTTCCCGGTGAAAGTTGCCATTAACGCATGTGAATGAACGTGCCTTTTATGCAGGTTACACTATAAATGCATATCGATAATTATTTATTATTCCGATTTTGTGGGAATTGTGATATGGTGTTGTTGACGTTATTATATGAAGAAATAAAGGATGTCATCTCCGTCAACTAAGTAAATTTATTGAGATAATCGGCTTTCGGTGGTTTTGGCGTCATCATCAGTTTACAATGTAAAGAAAATAAAATAAATAAAATACACATAAAGTACAAAATAAGATAGCAAGTTAAATTACACAATGTGAAATGCAAGAGGATAAATATATATATATATATATATATATATATATATATATATATATATATATATATAGACTAGTAGCAAATGACATGACAAAATATACAATGCAAAGGGGGAGGGGCTAATGCCATTTACATTTTAATTATTGCAGACAAATAGCAGATAAAATTGCGAAAATTGAAATGCGACGGGGGTATTAATATACATAGTAGATAACACTTGAAATAACAAATTATAAAATACAAATAAATAAATACACATTATTATGTGTATAATACATGCGTGGTAGCGTATTGCATGTGTGTCTGTGTAAGGGGAGAGGATAGGAAACAGAAGAGGAAGGATAGATCGCGCGCGGCCCGTGGCCCATTTATTAGGGTACTGATCCGGCATTCTCCTGGATCGGAGGAACCATAAAAAACTACCGATCAGATCAGTCGGTCACGAGAATTCTCCTCCAGACAGCGACTGAAATCGATCTAGCCGACAAGGTAGTGACGAAAACCTTGCCACTGTCGGGACTCGAACCTAGGAACTCCCGGTCAGATGTACTGCAGCGATATCAGTTGATGAACTGAGCCACCTCTCCCGGTTTTCTGTTCGGGGACTAAAATGTAGCTTCCTTACACATACGTTCTGTTCAGCTATTCTTTTGCTTTTTGTGGAAGGAGTAGCGCGAGGCTGAGCGTTAATATTTCGTTACGAACACTAACAAATATCTTTAATTCGTTTAACGATACAAATAATCTTGCTACAATGCGGGCTGAACAGGTTTAACTTTGAAATGTTGCTCATCACTTTATGTTAGTATTTGTATTTATTGAACTATGCATAGTAAAACGAAAGAGAGGAGGAGAGAAGATTCTGGAGCACAAGAAAACGTGTGCAAATTATACTTCTCCCTCATTTACTATGTCGCATAATGTTTTACTGTTTTTTGACGAAAATAAATAAAATCAAATTCTTTATAAAGATGCTTTGAGGAAATGAACAGTACTATGGTACTCAAATAAATAACAAAATCTACAAATTCAATTGAAATTATTATTGCTTATTTCGTAATCAGCACCGTGCACTTTTATTAATGTTTGTTTTGATTACAGATTTTGCTTAAAATACTTGAATTAAAATCTTTCAGCTTGGCACAGTAATATTGTAAGCTCTAGCCCTTGAGTATTGCTTTTAATTACTCCGATATAGGACTTCTGCCCTTTCAAGTAACACCGAGATTTATTTTCGGAGCACAAACAAAAATGCCACCACTAATCATCCAAATATGACTGAACAAAACACTTCGAGAGTGTCTCTCTCAGTTTCCAAGGTCACTCAACAAGTTCCGCAAGCAGGAGGCACGAGGCGCATTTCAATAAATTTT
>BLKR01003829.1:0-129356 GCA_011170035.1 Teleogryllus occipitalis
TATGTGTATGTGTGTATGTGTATGTGTGTATGTGTATGTGTGCATGTGTATGTGTATGTGTGTATGTGTATGTGTGTATGTGTATGTGTGTATGTGTATGTGTGCATGTGTATGTGTATGTGTGTATGTGTATGTGTGCATGTGTATGTGTGCATGTGTATGTATGTGTGTATGTGTATGTATGTGTGTATGTGTATGTATGTGTGTATGTGTATGTATGTGTGTATGTGTATGTATGTGTGTATGTGTATGTATGTGTGTATGTGTATGTATGTGTGTGTGTATGTGTGTATGTGTATGTGCAGCATGTGTATGTGTATTGTGTGTGTATGTGTATGTGTGTGTATGTGCATGCAGGCATGTGCATGTGTGTGTGCCGTGCATGTGTGTACATGTGGCTGTGTGTGTATGTGTATGGTGGTGTGCATGTGCATGTGCGTGTATGGCATGTGCAGCATGCATGTGTGTGTATGTGCATGTGTGTGCATGTGCATGTGTGTGCATGTGCATGTGTGCATGTGTGTGCATGTGCATGTATGTGCATGTGTGTATGTGCATGTGTGTATGTGTATGTGTGTATGTGTGCATGTGTGTATGTGTGTGTATGTGTGTATGTGTGTGTATGTGTGCATGTGTGTGCATGTGTGTGCATGTGTGTGCATGTGTGTGTATGTGTGTGTATGTGTGTGTATGTGTGTGTATGTGTGTGTATGTGTGTGTATGTGTGTGTATGTGTGTGTATGTGTGTGTATGTGTGTATGTGTGTATGTATGTGTGTGTGTATGTATGTGTGTGTGTGTGTGTGTGCGTGCTTGCTGTATGCGTGTAAATGTGAGCAAATAAGCTGCGGGCACTTTGGATATCCTTTCGGACCAATGTACGACGCGGAGTGGAAAAGGTACAATGCAAGGTCAGGGAGTTTCCACAAACGCGTCTATGCGTGTGGATGTGGGTCTAAGAGACAAAGAGTTCAAAATCGTATCACCAATATCGCCAGGGCCTTCAAAGCAACCATTACGACCATTATAATCTTCATTTTTTCTTGTCTGTCAGACTCCCCCCGCCTCAGTCAGACTTTCGCGGTATCTTCAAACCACTATTGCCCAATTACTTACACCATGCAATTCATGAGCTACAATACCGGTCCAATTGGAAAAATACGAATTATTAATCATGATCATTACTTGGTAACCGTTTATAATATTTAGTATTAAGCACTGTCTTTTTTGGCGAAGTCACATATCTAGTTTATAAAAAAATTAGTCATTAACGTTGAACTTACTAAGAAATTGTTAAAGGTGTAGCGCAATGTGCAGAATGAGCATGTATAGCATGTTCGTGGGCTGCAATAATTGCGCAAGGCGAAAAAAGAAGTGTTTAAAATTTTCGCTGGCGGTTGAAATGCACTTATTTCAAGTTTAGTAAGTGATGGAGTCAACATTACTAAAAGACGTGTTCTGTTAGTTGTTAGTAAATATAAAGTAATATTGTGACTCAAAATTCTAATTTTTCGAGTTGTGGAAGTGTTACAGCTCGTACTAAACAATGAATTCAAGGTAAACAAACGAACTGTAAATGCTGAATCACTTGGACCTGTGAAAGGAATATTCTCAGAAACTAAGGAAAGGAATTGAAAGCTCATTTATTTTCCAAATACGAACGTATGTGTTTCAATGGGCTTTTAATGATGGAAAACACGATACAAATTTGGCGCCGAGTTCAAGGTATGCAGGTTCCTGATCGCGAGGTTACAGCTTCGCTGAAGTTTGCGCAACAGTGAGGTGGCAACCTGTTGTTCATGCTGACCCAAAAAGACTACATATAAGGAAAATCCCATTTCAGTCTTTCAATTGAGACCTTGCATATATTACATGGTAGGGTATAAGAGGGCAAACCTCTTGCCAGAATAGTTATAAATGGGATTCTCCATCGGGCTAAGTAGGTCACTGGACCAGATGGGCGAAGGACGTTGTGTTCGGAATTCGTGTGAGCATTTACAAAAACCAACTATGATCATACATTGTTAATTAACATAGCTCAAAATGCATTTATTGGCAATTTAAAATGTGAACAAGTTATAACGAATGAAACAACGGGTTTAATTGTTAGTACGCGTAATTTCAGAATTTGCGCCACGAATGAGTATAATACAGGTTCACAAATTATCCACGTAATTTTGCTATTAAATAAACATGTAGGACCACTCGTATGTATCGGCATTTCATCAAAACAGTAATAAAGGCCAATTTTCCCAGCAGCAAAATGAAACATTATGCTTTTCACATCAAATTTTTAAAAAACTTTTTTTTGTGTCAATTCTCTCTTCGAAGTATTTGTCGAAGAAACCTTTATTTTTGATGCTCTAGGCCGAATGATATTGACAAATTTCACCTTCCCCATGAATCGATACGGATGCTCCAGAGTTCCAATATCTGCAAGAGATGAGACGAACTTACCAGGTTTGCAGCCAAGAAGGAGCAAAAATCGCAAAAAAAAGTTTCTCGGAAATTGAGTAAGAACAAATGAGTTTACGATGAGTTCAATAACGATAAAACTCAGTGGATGGGGAGCGTCATCCGACCGCTGTGGTGTCGGAAATGCAGTGTCCAAAACACAGATACGTCGTCCGTTTATAGCAATGCACTCTGTTAATGAAGTTGGCAGAGGTAGCAATGTTCCTGTGTTCAATGCAGATGCTTACAGATATTCTTTACAGAGATCAACCTGAAATCATTTTCATGTCTTGTGCATACGTCCAAAAATTTGAATTTCATTGTGCAAGAGTGAAACTCACAACGAGGCGGATAAAGCGAGAACAGAAACTATGTCTGGGTGTGGAGGTAATGCAAATATTTTGATGACATTGAGGTGTTCAAATGGTCCTCTAGGCATGAAGTTCCCTAGTTCAATGAGTTTTCATGAGGAGTGGTAGACCTTCTGTTCATGGGTACTGTGTTAATCTGCAAATAACGTTGACTCCAATGATCTACAAAAACCTCGAATTTCAAACAATGTTTTGAAGGAAATTCTCAAAGACGTAAGAAATTCAATATACAGCAAAACAACTTCACACCCTAGAATACGCTGTGGCTTACACAGAAATGTCGAGAGCAACTTTTTCGGCACTGGGTTTAAAAGCCTGACATTGCCACATACGTCACTTCTCAGTAGCTATCTAAGACTGTAGAGTCACTTCACATGCAGAGATGAAATGTACCAACTACTCGGAACATTGGGCATTTAAATAACCACTTGACACTTCCGGCATTCTAAGGACCCACGTTAACATAAACCATCTAGCATGGCATGACGAAAAAACGAATTTTGAACTGATGTCAAGGCGCATGATTCATGGAACGAAGAAAGTGTAGTCACGTAAAGCGCATCAAAGATTATTTTAAGAGGCTGACATGAAGTATGAAGGAGTGTTCGGAATTATGAAATACAACAGAAATTATAACATTAAAACATGCACCGTTTCCATGAAATTAAATGACTATGACCATTAAAAAAATTTAATCAAGGCGAGAAATCTGGCAGTGAAGTGAAGCAAGAAAAAAATGTTCAATGAGGAACTTGTTTTGGCTTAGTATGTACCTTACAGAAGTTCTGATTCAAGAGCAGGCGTCAGAGATTTTAATGCACGCAGTTCTGCAGGTCACAGTCGAGACGCAAATGTGAGGAAGAGAACAGGAGCACGGAAAGTAACCACATCTGAGGGTAGAATTGAAGGTAAGACCGAGTTCTAATGATGGGTAAACACAGCTAAAATAGCAGGGGAGGCGAAAAGTGACAGGAATAGGGATCACATGAAATGGAGACGGTAGAACTTAGGCGATAGAGTCGCAGCCGGGAAAGGCTAAAGGGAGCAGGTGTAAAGTGGTGCAATTCTGTCTTCGTCCAATGCCAGGTGCAATAGAGGGAAAGGCGGAAGGCAGAAGAGGCGGGGAACGAGGCGGCATCGGCGGCGGTGGGAAATAAGGCAATGGTGGCGAGGAACGAGGCGGTGGCGAGGAACGAGGCGGCGGCGGGGAACGAGGCGGCGGCGGGGAACGAGGCGACGGCGGGGAACGAGGCGACGGCGGGGAACGAGGCGACGGCGGGGAACGAGGCGACGGCGGGGAACGAGGCGACGGTGGGGAACGAGGCGACGGCGGCGGCGAGGGGCAGGGAACGAGGCGGCATCGGCGGCAGCGGCGGCGGCGGGGAACGAGGCGGCATCGGCGGGGGCGACGGTGGGGAACGAGGCGGCGGCGGCGGGGAACGAGGCGGTGTCGGCGGGGAGTGGTCCAAGACGCCAGTCGGCCTGCTGCGGTCGACGTCGAAGCCGTTGCGCGGGTGGTGGCGGGCTCGGGCGGGGAGCGGAGCGGAGCGGGCAAACGTCGCCGGCTCCACTCGCGCGTTTAGCCTCGCATCGCCTCGCGGGTGGCAGGGTCGGCCGTAAATAACGCCAGACTAATCGACTGGGATGGCGTCCACGACCGCGTGTTTTCGACGACGACTTCTGCGAAGGTTACGAGCGGCTGCAGAAACCGGGGCGGCGGATGAAAGAGCGGCCTGCCGGAGGAGGAGGAGTGGGGGAGGCCGCCGTCGCCGCCGCTGCGACGAAAGCGAAGAGCGGCGCCAGCGGCCGCCAGCACGCAACACTCGCTCGCTTGTGCCCGGCCTTCTCTCCACACAATGGTTTTCCCACTGCAGAACCCCAATATCGCATACGATACAAACACTTTTGAGTCTCTGGGCATGCGCGAACTCAACGTTACGATAGAGTTGTATCGGAAAACCAATCTTCATCACAATTATTGGCTGAATTCATACATGATACACGTCACGTCATCATGATAAACGAAATGTTCCCAGCTGAGACAGCAGTGTGTGCTGTTTAGTCTAGACTCCCAAGACGCAATGTCACGTTGGTGGCAGTAAGAATAGGTTCGCAGTTCTAGCCCCACAAATGCGTATAAAGAGAATGAGACATTATGGAAACGAATTATAAAATATTTGATAACCATTCAAATCAGCGAAACGTCTATTCCCGATTATTCCAATACCAATTCCGAAATATCGACATTTCTCAACATCAATACCATCAATTTAACATTTAAAAAACGCACCGAAATATGTAGTTTTGGATGGGCTGCAATGTTGGAGGCATGCCGACGTTTCATGTGTAAATGATATCTGCGCAAAGTGTCCTACACTAAACCACATGCATGAAATGCAGAAGTATTGATACTTTCCTTTCCTCATTTACGCTTACTGGAAATTCGTAAGAAATGCCATTAGACCCTGTTTAAAGCGTTAAAGATTTAAAATATTCACTTATTACATGTCAATCTATTACATTTTTTTCAATATTGGCATCTCCGCCTATATTTAACAAATACATGCATTTTTTTGTTCCTAACTGGTAGTATTGAATACATAAGTAAAGATTTTTCGTTTCCCCTAAGTACCGCAATGCCCTCTGATAATATGTAATGCATAATATATTAATAAAATAATATTAATGATCTAACACAATGGTAGAACAGGGAGCCCTTTGATGTGAACTGACAAATCTTGTCTCTTTGTGAAATTTAGAAATCGTACATAGCGGACAAACAAAAGATTTTATCGTTTTTTTCAATACAATTTAATTTTAAACTGTACATTTTCTGTTAACATTAGAGTCTGTAAGCATCACGCTTTATTTTTGCTTGAACCCACTTTGAAAACGAACTCTTTATGCACAAAACATTGCTATTCTCGAAGCACCAACATTTTCAAGATACGAAAGTGTTCGTATTGCATGAACTAGTATAAAGGACTTTTGCACAAATTGGTTGGTAAATGTGGTAAAATCATGGCGGCGAGGCACAAAGAAAAGTAGCGACCAACTGTTGTACATCGAATTACTGTTCCACTGGCACATGTGATAAGATATAATAGAAATCAAATTAAGATCAGCATGCAAAAACCTCTATATCTACGCTACTTAATAATCGCAAGGAACTGGACGAAAATACATCTGAACTCTAAATGTAAAAAAAAAAAAAAATTGTCACAGGTTTTCTTGTAACTATCCCTGTGTTTCTCTCTAAAAGAATGTATACTAGACACCCACGAACACTAACAATGAATAAAGGAGCTAGTACGGTCAATTCAGGGCGGACGAGGTCGTCAACTGGTCACGAGGGAACAATAAAACGCATTAACCTCGCGTTATTTGTCATACGAAACTCCCTAAACCCAGGACTCCCACTCACAATATACTTTTTAAGTGTATTCTTCTCAGGGACTCGTCCTCGACCTAGCACAATGAATATCATTAATTCCACACTTCAAGAGCTTTTTCAAGACCATCTACTAAGGCGCGAAGTCACCCACGAGATCTTCAGCTAATTTAAGTACAGCAACAAGCCTTGATTAACTACTACTCAGTAAAGGTCAAACTGTTAGGCATCAGTCTCCAACAGTGAAGTCTAGAACTTTACATCGAAAGTTGATACTTCAGTTAGATTAAATTCGAAAAAGCGTCATACAGTCGTTTCATTTAGAGTTGTATTCCTTTGGTTTACAGCAAAACAACTGTCCGTCCATCTCTGAATAATGCTAGCGGCTACTCCTGAAGTAAGAATTTTCCCAAAATTGATATTCCACAGACGTCACAAATTTCACATGCAAATTTCCATTTGTGGTGTTACTTTACATAAAGCCTTAACATTATTGTCGTTGGAAAGCGTAACGGACGCTTAAAAAACGGTGCAGGTAGATTTTTCATTGTTATTTCTAATTTTTCGAAATTGGAAAAATTCAATACTGTCTTGGCGTCTTCCTACAACTACAATAATTTCAATATAGTGATTTTTTTATCAATGAAATTAGTCCTTCAAAATCAGTTCTTTAAATACTGCTTATATGTACAATTAGCAGTAGCAGTTTATGTCCTGGAGCAGTTAATGCTGCTACTTAATGCTCTACGATTTGAAATGAGTTTTACAAGTGATGGCTGAAAGATGTTAATGAGACAGTAATTGCGATATTGTATTATTACATCACGGTTACTAATGAGAGAAAGTACTTGCTGCTGTATCACCATTAGATTTTGTATGTGCTGAGTGACAAACATTCTATAAAAACACATCTCGTACATAATTTATAAAGTATGTAAAGAATTAATTATTATGTTACAGCATCCAGATGACTTCAATAGTTATCATCCCTTAAACTACCAATTGCTATGACGATAACAGTATTATAACAAATTTTATTCTCGAATCAAGATCATAATGAAGTAATTAGGGGATAGCCATAAGTTTAATTCTTGAAGTCTCCAACAGGTATTCGGTAAATACGTTACGATATTATAACAATTTGAATTGACATTAAAATTGAAGGAATCAAGATATTTGTGAAGTCTGTCTGAAGTTGTTCTGCAAACTGTGGCGGAAATTTCCAGACGTTGCAAAGCACACATGCTACGCTTCGGTAGCCGACCTAACTTGCTAAGGGCCTCGAGGATCCACCTTGCGTCGACTGACCGCAGTTGAATTAGATCAGACGCAGACCTCCGCCCAGCGGGTCAGATCGCCACAGGCGAATGCGCTCACCGGGAGCGGTAGCTCAGTGCATCGACTGATGTCACTGCAGCGCCTCTGACCGGGAGGTCCTAGGTGCGAGTCCTGATGGCGGCAGGATTTTCGACACTAGCTTTTCAGCAAGATCGAATTCAGTCGCTGTCTGGAGGAGAATTCTAGCGGCCGGCTGCTCTGATCGGTAGTTTTCCGTCGTTTCTCCGATCAACACCAGGCGAATGCCGGAGCAGTACCCTACTAAACGGGCCACGGACCGCGCGCGATCTGTCCTTCCTCTTCCTTGTCCTATTCTCTCCCCCTTACACACACACACTAACATGCACTACACTACCACATATTCCAGGAGACCGGTCTGGAGCTTGGAGCTTGTCCCGGCTGGGGCAGTGCCCCGCGGGTAGGAAAGTCCCGGTTAGGGGGAAACCCCACTAGCCGACGGTAGGTCGGCGCCGGATCTCGCCATCCATCGGAGGAAGATCACCGTTATCTTCCGAGAGAAAAAACATGCGCTACACTTACGACCAAAGCAGTTACATTCGACTGCGAACACCATGCGACATTCTCAAGTAGGAGAAAAGAAGAAAATCTTACAAACACGTAAGTTGAGCCGACTTGCTTCTCGCGCTGCACCGGTCCATCCAACCCCTCCGTCATTTTACGGCGATCCAGTGTTCCATCCCAAATGTAATTAAACTTTCTTCGACAACACTATCCAATAACGAACATTCACTTCTAGATAAAGGCCTCAAGCTTTGTCCTCCTCCTCAGTTCAGTGGCACTGAACTTAAACAATTATTCATTCAAACAGACACAAACATTTCTTCTTTAAACATCATGCTTGAAACTAAATACGATATTGCCAGCGCTCCTTTCCGCGACAAAACCATAACCACATCAAAACCACACAGCAAATGGCCATTGCCAAACAGCTTCTCAAGAAAGTCACAGAAAACAACTTGACAATTACAAAAGCTGACCAAGAAAACACGATTGTCGTACTCGACACCCAATATTACAATGACAAAATAAATGAATTTCTGAATGACGAGAACATAGAACAAATTTCTAAGGCCCCCTTGACTAAACTTCTTGTTAAGTTGAGAACTGAACTCAAGGATTCCCCCGCCCTATTCACTAAATCCAGATATTTTATTCCCTCCAATCCCGCCCCCCTCGCCTGTATGACCTCCTTAAAATCCACAAAGAAAAACATACCAGTTAGGTCTGTTGTGTACTACACCAACACTATCACTTCTGAAGCTCTCCTCAACGAAAGTTTCCTCTGTCCCCTCTACTAATAATTTTACACACCCCGATCTCACAAACTGACCCTCCGCATCCTAAGACACTTCCAAAAGAACACAAAACAGACCACCTCCGATCCCTCGCCGGATCTTCAGAAAGCAATAAAAACCTCGTGTCTCGTTCCCTCTGGGCACATTCTACCGACTTTTGCCGAACGCAACGAGGTAACCAAAGCTGCTCAACTTATTATTCAATTATTTCCCCATCTATTATTTGCAATTAATTATTATTACTATACCCCTTTCTATTTTATTATTATTTTTTATCTTTCGCAATATCAGAATATTTATTTATTTATTGCAATTTTATCTGCTATTTGTTCCGTATCTTTTGCAATCACATAATGTGTCTTTCTTTATTGGTATTTTATAATTTTTTTAAATTTGAACTGCTATTATCTATATTAATCCTCCCGTTGCATTTCAATTTTCGCAATTTTATCTGCCATTTGTAATTAAAATTTAACTGTATTAATTGTTATTTAATTTGCTATCTTATTTCGTATTTTATTTGTAATTTATTTATATTTTTCTGAACATTGTAGACTTATGATGACGGCAAAGCCGTCGAAAGCCGGCTATCTGAATAAAAATTTAATGTTGACGAAGATAACCTCTTATTTCTTCGCATAAAAACGTCAACAACACCGAATCAGAATTCCCACAATTCTCAAGTATCACTATCTACGTTCTTCAAGAAGAAAAGAACGAGTTGAATTTACATCAAACTCATTTGATGATTAAGTGATTTATAGAAGAGAAGATGATTTCGTACTTACACAGTTCAAGGAAAGTCAATTTGTCCCAGGAAGCTTTGCGAACTTACCTAAAAACAGAAACAGATGTAAGTCGGCAATCACAAATATAGAATTTTACACAATAATCGTACATGACAAACAAAAAAAATTTAAAAAAGGGTCTCTGCTACCTATCAAATATTAGATTCCGAGACCACTTTAGCATAATGAATTAGTATTTCTCTGTGAAATAATGGAACCGATGAGTGAAGAAGTGGCACTAATTACAATGAAAATAGATTGTGCAGGTCCTTAAACTAAGAGAACTCCATCGTAAAGTAGTGTGCATACGAACCGAAGAATGTGCATTGTGAAATTCAAACAACCGCGATCTAAGCGTATAGAACTGACAGTCGCCGCAGCACTATGGATTGCCTATAAAAAAAAAAAAAAAAAAATCACCCGACCTGCATCGTATCTTAATTTAAGCTCTAACTGTCGCGCTTAACTGGACGCGACAAGTCATAACACCACCGGAACCCAGCGCTCTCGCGAAACCAATTTATCTCCTTCCGATAACTCGTCCAGACAATGCACCATAAAAACCAAAGAGAACCATCACATAAACAACACACTCTCACAGCCAGCAAGCGTATCCATCCATACGGAAACACGTTCGTTTCTACAGAAAAGGGAAGTCGACTGAACCTTTTCCTCTTTCTTCTCTCGCTCGTACACGCGTCGACGTTTTCTCGGCAGCTCCAAACAAAACAAGCGCGAGCTTAAAGCGTGTCTGCCTTGCACCGATCACGCGGATTTTCTCCCGACGATGCCCGCTCCCACACCCATTCGCGGCCCCACAGCGTCCCTTTCCGCATGGCTGCTCGGTGCGCGCTCGTCACGGGCTTGCCAGGCTCGCAACCGCCGTACATCGCCCCCAAGCGCCCGGCAATGCATTAACGCCAGAAGTCTTCAGCACCTTCACCACCACAAGCTGATTTAAGAGAGTACAGAACATCTCATGGATTTTGAGTAAACATTAAGAATTCACTATCTGAAAATTATATTTTAAACCAAATACTTTTTTTTTAATTGGTTATTTAAGGTCGCATCAACATCTTAGGTCATTAGCGACCACTATTGCTGTTAACGGTATGGTATCTATGAGGATGAAACGATATGGTGGTGATAACGGGTGAAAGGACCAACACAAATACAACCATGTCCGAGGCGGGACTCGAACCCGCGACCCTTCGGTACGAGATCACTACGACACTACTGCCTTAGCGATCTCGGCCACCGGGCTGACTAAACCAAATACTGTTTTCTTTGTTCACTATGATTATTAAGACGGCTCCACGCATTCGGCATTCGCCAAACAGCGAGCTATCGCTCGCCCAATCCCGAACAGCTGACGTGTTCGGCGAATGTTCGCTCCCTTGATGTGTCCAAACGACCGATACGCGGTGGGTACGGCGAACCCCGAATGTTCGTCACTCGGCAAATATAGCAAGCAACTTATCCACACTACTCGGGATTCGGCGAGCGGTTGCTCGGTGTTCGCCGAATGACGAATGTGTGGAGCCGCCTTTAGGGATCACTTCAAACTTATTGAAATACAGCGTGTAATTCTGAACATACGGAAAGTTTTTGGGTTCGTTGCTAATGATGTGGTTAGTGTCATTACACCAAAGGTAAGAGAGTTAATCGAGATTATTTTTCGTTCTAGACAAGGGACTTAACTCAGACTCTGCTTACATTTCAGTCAATCATGTGACAGATTATTTTGATGCACATTGGTGATTAACTAAATTGGGAGACATGGTCAATGTAGACAGTATCACGTGAAAATGATTCGCTTTTATTTTCGATTGTTGGCAAACTTTTGTTGGTTCTCCTATTATTTTGTTATTCCGTCAATTTGGCGAAAATTCACATGAAAACGATTTTGCTTATTGGTTGGAATTCAAGAAAGTGAACTTCAAAATCTCAGTTAAACATTATTTACACACTTAATTCTTTGATTTAAAGTCTATCCATTTCAAGTTGATTAAAGGATGAGGATAAAAAGGTTAAAAAGAGGTCAGTTTACTGCACTGCTTCCGCTGCATCATAATACTGCAATTTTTCTGTTTTCTTCCTCTCATACATTAGTTCCATTGAAGCACTAACATTCACAGTATACTGACGGTCATTGTGTATTTGAGGAGGATGGATTGTATAAGGATCCAAGATCAGGTCTTCGAAGGATGGGAGTGAAGTCAGGATCACACGGGTTTCGTACCCCGTTGTCCACGGTAGTGCTCCGGCAACAACCTGTAATTGACCGGAGGGAAGCCCCAGAGAAGCTGGCCTTCAGAATTTACGATCAGGCAGAGCTATCGTCCCCCTCTTACTTAGCTGCCTTGTTATCCTCAACTATCGAAATCGAAACCAATCCTCTCAAGCTCCCAAGCTCCAATAGCGAACCTGCAACTTCATGCCCAATCGCACCGAAACTAGAGATGCTTTCCAAAACTTCGATGTTTAAACATCGATACATTAAAACTGAAATTGTTTAAACTCCATGTTTTCTATGTTTTATTTGTGAATGAATTCCCTTAATCAAACTTAAAAGTTAGAGGTTACTAAACCAGCTTTAAAACATCGACGATTTTTGGCCAATGTATTATTAACATCGATATTTTACTTTTGAACATTGATGTTTTGTTAGCGGTATCGCATCACTAACCGAAACTTCAACCATTTCATCCCTATTTGTTAAACGCTTCCTTCTAGAAACTTCGCGCCCGCACGTTCCGCCTTCAGCAACGCCGCGTGCATCCCGCGTGCATCACGTGGGATGAGCACCACTGCGATAAACGGGCGCAGAGATCTCGAGAGCCCCGCAACGTTCCCATTAGCCCCTTATCGGATCCTCAGCGGCTGCGGCGACAGCCCAGTGGACGCACGAGTGGGCTCCTGCACGCCACTGGTCCTCTCCAGCCTCCGAACTACAGTCGACTCCGGTTATAGTGAACTTCTGGGGACTAACATGTTTGGTTCACTGTATAAGGGGTTCACTATAACCGATGATGTCAAAATTAAATGGATTTTCTGCACAACGATTGATTTTATTAATGTACCACAAAATTCATTAACAGCACAAACTGAAAATTGCAATATCATTATTTGTAGGCAAAAAATAAATTATTTTCGATTGTTTGCTTCGTACATTTTCCACTAGACCCTTCTCCAGAGTTCGTGCTCTCTCCATACTTTATTTTGCATTCTCCTCTGTCTTTAAGTATCGTGATCTAGTCTTAACACCTCTCAATGTCTCTTGCACTGTTGGAACACCATCTCACTCTCCGAAGGCCCTCTTAACCGCCTAATAACATAAGATATTCAATTAATTTCCAGGCCTTATTTCCTACGTTCACTATTGCCAAGGTTCAGGTTCACTGTAACCCAATCTTCTTACGCTTATTTGTAATGCAAGTGAAGTGGTACTAGTGACATAAGTTCACTATAACCGAGGGTTCACTATATCCCCAATTCACTATAACTAGAGTCGACTGTAGGATGACCTCTGGATGAGAGGAACGGATGACGTCGGCGAGCGTGACGGACCCCGCGGAAAAAACCGCGTTCACGCTCCACCAACAAAAACGAAACCATGAAAACGACCACGCAGCATCGTACTCTTCCGTGGTACACCGTAAGTATTCCCGGGAGCGAGGCGTATTCACGCTGAAGTGATTCATACTGCTCGTAAAGGTGACTGGCATAAAGTACCGGAAGGCGCTGAAGAAATTAAAATATTTTAATGACGAACGTGCATGAATAACAAAGATCAAGATATCCTTGCAAAAGAAATTGTAATTCATGAATTAAATATTTTATAATGCATTGAATTCGTTTTCATCTTGTGAAAACTCATTACCATGACAGAACGAACGTCTGTAAATGTATGAGTAATTGATTGAAGCTTGCACATCTCTTTTCAACTTCAGGTGATATTTCAATTATTTTGTCATCTCAGATAATTTTGGGGGAGTGTCAAACAATTTTAATTAACCAGATTAAAAGACGTGATGGTCAAAAATAGAGAAGAGAAATTTAATATATATGACAAATTTCTTTATGTTCTTCTGAATTCGGTCAAATGAGCGTCATGACCGAATAGTATTTTCACGTGAAATGTGTCAATGAACTGACCAAACGAATTATTAATCGTCGCGTTTATCGATTTTCTTCCAATTCGCCATAAATGTTTAATGAAACTATCAAAAAGGATGTGCAAGACGTATTTTCAATTCCGTTTGAAGATGAATGTTTCTGTTTCAGGCAATGTTCAACTTTTTCAATGATTCTACGCAAACGGAACTCGTTCGCTCGTCATCATTTCGTCTGCCAATAAATCTGTTTGTTACGTAAGTATGAGTAAACGCGTAGTTACGTTCATTGGCTAATTCCTTAAAGACTGCGTTGATTAGAATGGTTTGGTTGATGGAAGTTTTTGGACTCCAAGGCTACTGTTTGCAGACCATCAGTAAATATTATTTCAGGGTACGCATGATCGACATCATTCTGAGATGTAAAGTTTTATCAATACATCAGTTTCTAATCATAGTTGCTGGTTTATTGCAGAGCCTTCTACGATTGAACCCCACCAGCTGTACTTGGGTTGGGTATGGTAGCTTAAGCTTGTGGGTAATGTCGGCGGTCACTTTCTCTTCCCCCATGTCAATGTCGTCGCCGCCGTCACGACAATGGTCCGAAACAACAAATATCATAACGATGTTATTTTGAAACAGCATTGATACCGATAAAAGATGAGAAAATCTTATAGAAATAAGAGTGTAAAATAAACTTGATCCGTTATTTTTATTGAACGTTACTACTTACTCTCAACATTTGTTTAGAATTAAATTTCGAAATATCACTTGCTGTGTACTAAACAACTGAACTTAATTTACCCGAGACAGAGAAAGAAAATAGAAGTAGAAATATAAATATTTTATGCCACTTACCAATTTTCCCTGATAATTGTCTGCTGACCTACAAACTGGTTAGTAACAATCTAATATAAGCAATAAATTAAATTCACTGTCTTCCTCTTGGACTATATTCTTCCATTTTTTTTCCTGAATCGTGACAGTACAAGATATATGTATCTAATGAAGTCTTTATCCCTGTAAGGTTTGATTGTTTTAATTACGTTTTAAAATACTTGACGTTGAATAAAAATAAATAGAAAACTACAGCACAATGGGCATTTGTTTCGCGTTTTGAATATTCGTGGTACAATATCGATTATCCGCCGAGATCAATGGATGTTACGCAATGTTATTTTCTAAGATGGGAGCTGTTTCAGGACATTCCCCCTCCCTCTTCCTAAAAGACCGAATTCCAACATTTGCAGGAGTTGAATAATTTGAGAACACTTCTGGTAATTGGAAGGAGCTAGCGAATATATATATATGTCCGAGTTGGAGCGACGAACATAATTATACAGACTGAATAAAATCTAGAAGGATTTTTTTTTAAAGTGACATACAATAGATGTAATCTTATCTTGGGGCGACCAGGATTTTTCGGCTGAGATGTAGTCTGCCTGACTTTACGATTGCTTGTAAAGAAAATGATGACACGTTACGAACGACGTATGTGATGGTACTAACGTTGATTAGAAGTAGTATATTATTACATTGGCGCCGCGACGTGAGGCGTCGCGGTATCAAAGTAAGGCGGAGAGAAAGAGGGCGAGATTATATATTACACTCAGTTTACGTAAAATTTCCTCCGGTTTCTCTTCATATATTTCACTTGTATGGCGACTAGTGCGCATCATTTGGATCATAAAGTTTTCTCTGCGGAGATGGAAGCTATTCCCAGATCCACATTTTGAATACTATGTCTAACTATGTAGACTAACACTATGGGTAGGTTTTTAATGGGATATCCTTTCTCCCCCTATTCACTTTAGAATAATGCGGTTTAGTACAGATATTAATTTTGTTACGACAAAAGAAAATAACTCATTTTTATTTTATTTATTATTATTATTATTATTATTATTATTATTATTATTATTATTATTATTATTATTATTATTATTATTATTATTATTATTATTATTATTGCATTTTTCGTCGATTCCGCCTAATAACTCTTTTTACCTTTTCCATAACTTTTAATGCATTTTCGCTGAATTCATTGATTTCAATATCATTATAATGGTACTTCGTTTTTTGCATGTCGTAAATATTATTTGTTCACCACAAAATTCCTGAATAGCCTATTCGATTTCTTTGCTCAAAAATTGTAATGTCAGCCGTTGTAAGTTTGTAATCTAAGGTTCCTGTGACGCCTATCAGCACCACTGTCAGTTCGGCCGATTTCGAGGTAACTAAAGACAGATAAGGAACAGTCGAAACCAGAAGTTTGGGAGCCGAGTTCATTGAACGAATGGACGAAGCCTCGGTTACATCAGCATCATATCCAACTTCTGAACAGGTTTTAATCAAAACTTTTTACCTCATTTTTCTTTGCTATTAAGGAATTTTGAAAACATTTGCAGAGCATTTTATTGATCATTTTTTGCCATGTTTTTAATGCCAAGCCTTTAAAATCCGCACGCTAATCAGGGTCAATAATTTTGGAGGGGGCCATCATAGATTTTGTTAACTAAGAAAAGTGTCATTACATTGTATATTATCTTAGTAGTGTATAAGATATTATAAATATTTTTTTAAATGATTGCATAATTCTAACATAAATATTGAAATCAATTTTGTCAAATAAAAGAAGTCAACAAAAAACTCTAGGCCTTTTGGAGGGGGAGGAGGCATGGCCGCTCAAGACTCCCGTCCTGGATCCACCACTGTCTCTAGTTATCATATATTGTCTCGACCCCTTCAATGCTACTTCTTGTTCGCGTCTTTCGGCCCATTAGAGACGACTGTGCGCCACCCGCGCGTGGCATTTTCCTCCCCCTGCCTCCCACGCTTCGTATCAACGCGCGAGCGCGTCCAATCGCCGCCGCTTTCGCCGCAGGAATCCCCGAAGACGCGCGCGCCGGAACCGCCCCGCCCCGCCCCGCCCCGCCCCGCCCCCGTCTTCTTCGTCGCGCCTTTTGTTACTCCGTTTTTACTTCCCTGTCAGCGCGCGAGCGCCAGCGACTTAGTGATGATGGATCGAAGTGAGACAATCCGTTCTTCGGGTTGCGTTGGGTGTGAAGGAAGGCTTTTATGAGGATGACCTTTCCACTTACCCTCCTGACCGATATTAAGGTAAAAAAAGTGTGGGGGATGGTTACATGTCTCGACAACGAATTTCATCACCCTCAAATGACCGTACACCGTCAGAAATTACATTAAATTTAATGTAGATTTAATGTACGACTGTACATGAATTTTAATGAACCTTAAAGGAACATTAAAGGAATATTAATGTACCTGTACGTTAAATTAATGCTTAAATTAAAATTAATGTAGATTTCATATACGACTGTTGACTTAACTTACTTGCCTGCATTAAATTTAATTGTTCACGCACATTAAATTTAATTTACGTACATTATAATTACTTTCATGCACTTTACATTACAAGTAATGCAGAAATTTCTGAGAGTATGTCTATCTGTAAATAAACTGTCGAAATTCTCGTATTACATCAAGTTTAGTAGGGATTGTTCTATTCGGAATTGTACATGTATTTGACTGGATTATTCTGCGATGTAAATAATACTGAGGTATAAATGTTGCTAAGAATGATTATTTCGTGTTTCCAGGCGCATTAACTATTATGATCATTTGTGTCGTTAGTGCAGGGCACATTCTTTATCACGGTAGGTGTCGGTGTTTTCCTATTGGATGATGAGATTCGGCAACAAGCTACACGTCGGCTTGCGGGTTTTCCCCTAGCAGTATCTCCCGCCAACGGGGTACCAAACTCTAAGCTTCCAACTGGTCTCTACGTTTATGGTAAATCTAAGAGTAAATGTGTGTGTATGTGTGTTTTGTGAGTGTACGTGGTGAGGGGTAAAGATGAGCCAAGGGAGAGGAAGGAAAGATCGAGCGCGATCCATGGCCCGTTTGCCTAGAAACTCCTCTGCAATTCGCCTCGTGTTGATCGGAGAAACCACAGAAAACTACCAATTAGAGCATAGAATGAATTTTTGTAGTATGAATGTTTAAATGATGATTTTTTATGACTCAATTTAAAAAAATAATATTCCTAAACTATATCCCCCTCCGCAGAAAACATTTATTTTATCTGGGTTTTGCCGACCATTCTTCAAGAATTAATTGATTTGTACACGCACTGTATACCCTAATATATAGCACTTAAAATATTCAGGTAACTTTAGGTATCTTTGCAAGAGGGGGTGCTTACAAAGCTGAAACTATGATTTCCAACAGTTTTCAGTTGCGGAAACAGTAGCTTATAAAAAAAAAAAAAAAAGGTGTTAGTCAACTCCTCAACCATCATTTTTTAACATTGCTCAAATAAAATTGTATTTCTTTATTTAACACTAAAAATGTTTAATCCGGAAAGAAGAAAGCATGAAGGTTCCTCAAATCATTTACCCCATGAAGAAAGAAAATTGCAAATAATAATGAATAATTAATGGTTTTCTGGTATATTTCACACGTACGAAAAACATCCGCCCCTAAAAATATAGAGCTCATGCAGGACCTTCCCTTCCCCATCCCTTCTCATCCTCACCCTCCGTCTGGTCACTGACGTGGCATTCGCTATCAAACGACAAAAATTCTGAAAGACATTATCCATCACTCTCTCCGGAAGACGAGGCAGCTGGTTACTGTCATATCCTGTCCCATGGGTGAGAAGTACGTACTACTGACAGTAATGTATTATTGTTTTTGCCCCTCACTTTCCTCAAACGTCCCAGCGGACAGAAGTAATTTAAAAAGTGAAAGCATCATATTGGTATGTGTAATCGACTTCTTTGACTATGAATTATGGAATTAGGTTCTGAATGAAAGCGCCGAGGGAACAGATCCTTTACAGAGAATTATCGAGAGTAACCGGATGCTGAAAAACGGTCCATAAGACGCAGTGTGACTAAAGAAAAAAAAATCACCTAATATATTGATTTTCACTATCATCTACCTAACTTATGCTTACGATGATAGTAAAACTTTTTCCAAACAAATAACCTAGGTTTTCTAACCTTGATTTTAATAGCATTAAAAATTAAAAAACCATACATAACGAACATCTTGGGCGTTTCGAGTCGTTTTATTGGGTTCAAAAGAGCACAACCATTAATTATAGCGCATGTTAGCGTATTTATGCTTGAGTTTTAGCGTTCCTGTATTGAATAGTTATTAACGTTGCACTCACGATCAATAGTTACCAGATTTAACAAGATAGTATGTCCTCGTAAACAAGAGGGAAAATGCTAGAAACAGTTAATATCTCGACATTGCAAAGAATGTAGAAGTTCACAAACTATTCTGCGCAGCGACCACTGCGCGACCACTTTCACGGCTTTTTCGGCAGCACAACAAAAACAAGAACACATGGGCCGTCCAAGAAAACGGAGAGTCTACAAGTATTGGGCGGAAGAGGGGAGGAGCCGAGAGAGGAGGAATGTAAAAGGGCGAAGAAGGGGGTGTAGCAGCTCTCAACGAAGACCATTCTTCGTTCGCAGGTTCTTTCGTTTGCAGGTTCCATAACCTGCAAACATTTGAAGGGACCGAGTCTACATCCCACATTCCCATCGGGCGGTTGGTGGGATTCCTCAAAATTAGATATTTTTAATATACGTTCACTCTCCCTGTACTTTATTTTCCATTCTAATTAAAATGCATTGCCTAACATTTAAGATATTTAATATTCGTCGCACACTCTGCTTAACAATTCCCAAGACTAATGATCGCGACGATACGTTAATAATGGAGACACCATGATGACTACGATCTTCAAGGCGCAAAGATCGTATGCAGAGCGGGGTGGGGCGAATGGGGTAGATAGTACGGCGGGACAGAATTCAAAGACAGGGACGGTCGGGGAGGAGGGTGAAGCGGTGTAAGTACGTGAAGCGGAGCAGGACGGCGTAGGACGGGGTAGTACGGAACAATGGATTAGGACGGGGCAGAAGGGCGGCATCGGTATGACGGGGTAGGACGGGGCAAGACGGGACAGAACGAGGTTGGGCGATGTAGGACAGGGTAGGACGGGGTAGTACAGAATAATAAGGTTAAGACGGGGCAGGGCGGTCCGGGTGCGGTTTGACTGGGTAGGACTGGGCAAGACGGGGAAGGACCGTGAAGGACCGTGAAGGACCGTGAGGGACCGTGAGGGACCGCGAAGGACCGTGGAAGGACCGTGAAGGACCGGGGAAGGACCGTGAAGGACCGTGAAGGACCGGGAAGGACGGAGCAGCAAGGGGCAGGGCGACACAGGATGCGATACAACGGGACAGGACTGGGCAGGTTGGCGTAGCATGGGGCAGAGCTGCCCGGGGCGTGGCGGAGCAAAGTATTGTGGGGCGGGGCGGGCAGGAGCCAGGGAGGCCGAAGAAGCGCGGTGGAGCGGGGCTGAGCGGAGCGACACGAGGCGGTTCGGGGCACAGGCCCCGTTTCGCAGAGGCCAAACCCGCCCGGCGGCTTCTGCTGCGGGCGCGTGGGGCGGCGCGGCGCCTGCCGCGGCCGAAAGCGGCGCCGCGTGCGCCGCGCGGAGGAAAGTGGTCTGGGAGCAGCCTGGGGCGCGGGCAGGCGTCCGGCCGGGAAGGAGGCGTGGCGGTCAACGAAAGCGCTAACGTATTCCTTCACATCGTTTCTCACCTTTGTGAGTCTCGCTCAGATTCTTCTCTCTAAATTCACTCGCACATCGTGTAATTGAATAAAGAAACTATTTTGATTCCATTCAAATGATACTCAATATTCACTTCATGTCTTGTGACTGTATTCCCAGTGTGAAGGTTTCCCGTCAACCGCAACAAGGGCTTGTCATTTTAATAAGCGTATTAGACACTACTGAAATGCCCCACAAATAATTCACCCATAAAAAAAAGGAAATTACCAACATATTCCATTGCAGTAAAACAGTGCTGCTTGTAGCAACCCCACCATTATAGGAAAAGCAATTATTTTTCCTCACTATATCTGCAGAAAACTATTATTTTCATGTAGACAAATCGCTCATAGAATGAAAACAAAATTCTGGATTGGAATAGTTTTGATATATTTTTATTCATTTTATCTGTTCAAAAATTGTCAGAACAGTAATCATTCATTTTCACGTCCGATTTGCATAATTTTTTTTATAGATCTGATGCTTTTCACTTTTAAGATTATTAATTTTAATTGATAACGATTAAATTCAAAGTAACACGCCGTCGTAACGGATGTGTGTAGGCAAACCGCTATTCACGTACTCGCCTAACTTCTCTAAACGTAAATGGAGAGAAGCGAGTGAGAGTGTGGTCGGAGAAATGAGGACAAATTAGAAGAACGCACTGTCGCAGATGCGGGAAGAGTACTGAGGAGAGAGTAGAGAAACTAATGAATAATTACAAGTTACAGTAATGAAATAAATGCATCCGCGAGTTGATTGTACGAAAGAACACACGTGAACGGAAATTTAAAAAAACGTTAAAAACAAGTAATAGTAAGTCGAAGATAAAATACAATCACCCGTAAGTTGGATGAAAATGTGAAAACCCACTACTAGATTAATTGCTGAGACTTGTCGATTTTGTGAATCGCGCCAGGATCTTCACTGGTCTGTAAATATTTTTCAACAATATTAAATTAGAGTACGCAACGTCAAAACGGCATTTTTACCTGAAAAAAATGTTTAAAGCAAATTTTTTTATTATATATTATATATATATTCTTATCAAAATTTGCGATTAGTTTTCACGATTCGTTCACGTCACAAGTAAGCCAGTAAGCTCGTACAAGTCTACAAAATGTCTTTGGTAGAGGGTCAAAACCAGCATTGAGAAAAGTGACCCCTTGTGAGAAAAAGGTTTGGAAAATATATTTTGATTGTCCCGTAATAGGCTATAAGTTATTAATTAGCATAACGATATAGTACACGTGTGGAACCGAAAAACAAAACGAGAGGCTTTGTAGAATAACACGAGGACTGGCGGTGGGACCAAGAGCAACGGAAGGGGGAGGGGAGGGGGTTAGCGTTCTTGGCAACATGACGCCGCTTCTGAAATGCCGCCAACCACAAAACACGCCATGCAGTAAACAAAAGTTGCATGTTAAGACCAGAATCTGCCGGGGGATGGGGAGGTTCCGAGCAATTGCAATACGACACCGACAAACACACTAACATCCGCATGGCAGTACATTCATTGCTTCGCGCGATAGCTGTTCGTTTGTGAGAATTTAAAAATATAATTAAGTTTTCATGTCTATTTGATAAAGCGTTATTTGATCCATAAAAAGTGTGTATTCATTTGAACTTCAATAAATTTCAGACGCTTATCCATAAAAATTAATTAATTTCATTTTTATAGTTGTAATCGCGACGACTAATGTGTTTTTCTTATAAATAAGTCTACGTAATCAACCACTATGTAATCATGAACTAGTTTAACGTGGCTCCTCTGCGGGTATGTTCATGTTAAAAAGTTATTTCTGCTGCGCTAGTTCATGGTAAAAATAAATATTAAAGTTTTACAGTTTTACAGTTCGTCCATTTTCAGGCAAGCTACACTGAAAACTTGTCCATATTTTTGTTTTATAATAAAATTAGATTTCATTATCATTAATCGGATTAAGTCTTAACAATTCTTGTACCTGCCGGACAGAGTGTAATAAATCAGTGTTTCACCATTGTACTCTTAGTTTTCTATAATAAATGTCTATTATTCTTAGTATACTGCGATGATGCAGCTTGCTCCTTCCTTTTGGTTTCATAATGCTTTTGGAATTTCCATTACATTATAAAATCTTATTTAGTGAAATCATACTTTTTTTATTCATTCTCTTCTTTTTAACATAGTATATCATTTCCTTCAAACATCAAACAACTCTCTCTTACTTGTTTCCTTCGACAACATTTTACACAGGCGTGTCACGGAATTCAAACACTACAAAACCATTGACAACAAAACATTTATCTAGAACTATTCTAGAATATCCAAAAGGTATCTGGCTAAGAATTTTGCCAATCGATTTGTTTTGCCAAGAGCAATCGAATTAGCTACAGTTCATCTATAGGTGACGTAAGTTACCGAAAACTCCTTTTGGTTGCTTAAAAACAAAACAGTTTTTACGTAAATTTATTAGAATCTTCTGGATGGACGCGGCCAATGACGCCGCATTTGTTTCGATTTGTGGACCGAAAGGAGGACCCGACGAACTAAGTTCCTCAATTACTATAAAAGGATTTCCTTTCCTTGCCCTTTTCGCCTACGTCAGAAGTTATTTAGTTCCAAATTTCTCAACACGTTGAGCTATTAGATGTAGAAACGGCTCGCTGTTTGTTATTCAAATTTGAGTAATCCTTCTCAAAAGGGAAAATTGGCACAATAGAGATTTTCCTATGATGGCAGGGGTTATGCTGAAGATGTAGAGTCCAGTAGTATTTATGTTTTGGTTTGTTTTCTACAAATAAATTTGTATTTACGCAAAATTTAAAACTAATTATTTTTTGATAGTTTATACTCTTGCATTAGGGCTTAGTATTATATTTACTCACGAAATTGCTATATTAGTCCTGTCCTGTCCTATTTAAATAAAATTCATACTTCTATTCACGGTCGATTATCGTTAATCGTATTATAGATCTTGTGGCAAATAATAGGTAATTTCGTACGTTAATTTAGATAATTGAACACGTTAATTTCCTTGGGGGGCAAAGGCGAACTCAATTAAGTTCTAGTGTCCTAGACACCATCAAAGCTTTAAAAACTTCACATTCATAGCACTTCCACTAATTTCGGAAGAAAATTTCATTGAAATGTTGCAGTTTCGTGTCTTAGCAACTTTTCAAGAGCCAATTGTTAGATCGTTTACTGTAGCATGGCCTTGGCGTTCAGAAAACCTGCTGCATCAAAATTCAAAATGTGGAGCGCTTGTTTCTGGGGTAATTATCACAAATAAAAAACGTTTAAACGAACTCAAAAACCGCCTTATTGTTGAAATCTCGTATAAACGACAGGAATATTAAATCTTATGAGCTTCTAAATAAAAAAGGGGCAAAAATTAATTTCAGCCGTACTCGCGCTTAACTTTTTGTCCTCTTACGCAATTTCACGTGGAGGACAAACATAATAAACATCCACAAACATTCACACGAGTCCCACGACATTTCAAGGCCTTATCTGCCCCATCGTTTCGCTCCAGCTGTTCAGGCGAATGCCTGGCATTCCCACCTGGTGCCTAGGCATGCCTGCTGAAGAGAAGTCTGGGCGCAGACCTTAATAGCTTTGTCACGTTCTGCGCGCCTTCGTACGCGCCAATAGCACAATCTTCTTTTATTTTCAGTATTTTCGTGGCAATTTTGGTATTAACGAACCTGGTGGTACTTTTCTGTTGCTCGTTTTTCAATAATCGTTTACCAACTTGATCCGTTTCTGGCCTGTTTTAACGAGTCCAATATATCAAGCAAAGGGATGAGGCCGTATGAAGCAAGACATTCAAAAAGGGATGCAAGGGAATAAAATGATCCTGAATTATTTCTGAACAGAGGCCAGTTGATTTTAAAACGCCAAGAAACCTTGCAGGTTATAATTGCATTAAGTTTTTTTTTTTTTAAATTCTGAACATGAAAACTTGCAAACGCTACAGTTTTATGTCAAGCAATACGTTTACTACACAACTAATTCATTAATTAGACATATACACTACTATAACACTACTAAACCTATACAATACTTCTCTATAGGTTCTACAGAGATATATAAAAATAGTGGTTTGGCTTTTCCATACTGGCCCATTGCAAAACTAATTCTCTAATTGAACAGCTCAAATTAGTTGAAATTCCGTAATGTTTATTCATACTATACACTAAAACCACATTCTAAAGCAAAATCACCGTAGTTAAGAAATTTCACAATTACTAATATTCATATAGTATGAGAAACAGCAGACGCGTCAAGTAGTATAAACTTAAAAACAACTCCGAACATCTACCAAGTGACATTACATGCAGAAAATGAAGCAAAGATTGCGAGCAGAATCATTTTATTTGTTGTAGATGTAGTTAAGATTAGACCTTAGATAATAGGTATAAACAAGATTCACCATTGGGGTATCTGACATCTCATTTTATTATTACAAAGTAATATTTGCACTCAATTTAAATAATAAACACATCGCAAAGAAACTGATCCGTAAGTAAAGAAACGCAGAACTGAAGCACGAACCCGTCTAGAGATATTTTCCGGACAAATTCGCACCTGTTCGTTCTCGCATGTAACACGAAACGAACACTTCACACTCACAGAGACAGAGACTCGATTCTCACACATACCAGCGAAAAACAAAGTAAAAAAAAGGCGCAAGAAGAAGACAACAACTGGCATTCCACACAGCGAGGTCCTCGAACCCGATGCTCCTTCAGAGCGGGCGCAGCCGTGCGCATTCCGTGGCGGCGGCGCGGTCCGCGTGAGTTATCACGACCGGAAGCTACACAAAGGCCGAACACTTGGCGCACTTGGCGCTGGGCAGTTAACGGACGCAATTAGCGCATCGGCCGACGCGACGGGCGCCGATGAGGCGACGGGACGGAGCGAGACGAGACGAGACGAGACGAGACGAGACGAGACGCCACGCGGTGCCAAGGGTATATACCGTCTGCAACCCGAGGTCAACTTTTCCTAAGCCGTTTACCTTTTTTTTTACCAAGGGCTTTATCCAGCCGACAGTCGGTTACCCTTCACGCCCCGATGGGAAGCATATTCGACCATACACTAGACACCAACACACTTGCGGGCTCCTCTGATCTGGGGTCAGCAGAACGCGAGGCCCTCCGCGACAACACATACAAAGTCAAGGGACAAACAGCCATGCCCAAGGCGGGACTCGAACCCGCGACCCTTCGGACCGAAGCGCTGAGTCGGTACTCGCTCTTAGCCACCTCGGCCATCCAGGTCGGCAGCCGTTTACCTACCTTTCCAAAAGTAGCGTAACGAAATGAGTGAGGGCTCGCCCACAAAACTTATCCGCGCCCAGTTTATAAACGTGTATAGCAAACACAAGTAGTGTTATTACTTTAAATAATAAAAATGTGCTTTAACAAATTCATTATTAGTTCCATGATAACTACATAAGAAATCAATGCTACCAATAGATTATAACAGTTTTTTTACCCTGGGCCCGCCCGTATCGCGGGCTGTCTGTTTTGACAACTAAAAACCACCGCTTATAAGTTTGTGGAATCAAAACCTGTAATCACCTACATGAGAATCTTCTTCCCTCGCTGACTTAACATACACAATTCCGAGGATATTGCCTGTTCAGCTGTTTTCTCTGGACTGGTGCGAGAACATCTATACGCACTACTTATAAATGCAAACGTAACTAAAATGTTTACTCTTTCCGAGACACCGGATGAATGAAAGGAGATTGAGTTGGGTTATGCCTTCTGAAAAGAGAAAGGGCAAGAGCAAACTGCGAAGCGAGGGGGAGGGGAAACTGACCGCAAGGTGTAGTTGGGCAATTCCCGACGCGACGTCCCCCAGCGGTTGGGCTTAGCCGCGCCGGGGCGGAAGCGGAGAGCCGACACTCTGCACAAGCAGAACCTCGCCCCTTTTAGGTCAGCGCCTCACGAGCGTTAGGTTGACGCGCGTCGTAGGTTAACGCTACATATGATGCGGAACGATCAAAGCGTTCGTGTGCCGTTTCGCAGAGGAAACAGTGTTATTCTACGACCCGCGTCACTTCTTGCGCGTCAACGTAACTCTCGTGTGCATGAGTTGGTTTGGTTTGGTTTTTTCGTGTTTCCGGGCGCGTCAACTGCTTTGGTCATTAGTCCCGTTAGTGTAGTGCATGTTTTTCTCGGGAGATGGAGGTGATCTTTTCCCGCTGGATGGCGAGATCCGGCGCCGACCTACCGTCGGCTAGTGGGGTTTCCCCCTAACCAGGACTCTCCCACCAGCAGGGCACCACCCCAGCCGGGACAAGCTCTAAGCTCCCGACCGGTCTCCCGGAATATGTGGTAGTGTAGTGCATGTTAGTGTAAGTGTGTGTGTAAGGGGAGAGGATAGGACATGAAAGAGGAAGTACAGATCGAGCGCGGTCCCTGGCCCGTTTGGTAGGGTACTGCTCCGGCATTCGCCTGGTGTTGATCAGAGAAACCACGGAAAACTACCGATCAGAGCAGCCGGCCGCTAGAATTTTCCTCCAGACAGTGACTGAATTCGACCTAGCTGAAAAGCTAGTGTCGAAAATCCTGCCGCCGTCAGGACTTGAACCTAGGAACTCCCGGTCAGAGGCGCTGCGGTGACATCAGTTGATGCTCTGAGCTACCGCTCCTGGTCGTGTGTATGGGCCTTAGGGATAAATCGTAATCATCACTTCGCGGTCAAATCATTACAGTCTATGGCAGAGGTTCATATATTTGTTTAGGAATCATCACATCACACAATGACACTTGCCAAAGGTTCTTACTGTTAAGACTTCGTTTGTTGATAAATTATCACAAGCATCACCAACCGCAATTAACTTCCAACCAACAATATTCAACGTTTTGCGTTTATATTCGCGTTTTTCGGGGTACTCTAGATTGGATAAGTTGGTTGACGGTTATGGATGATTAAGAGAGCAATGGCAAAATGAGAGGCAGGAAAACTGGAGAACCCCCAAGAAAACAGTTTTGTGTTTCATTAATCCTAATTGAATGTAACTAGGATCCAACCCAGGCCCCAACGGAAAAAGGCGAGAACACAACGAAACTTCCTTCACAAACCTATTACATTAATATTCCAAGTATAAGTTCTTTGTTTTGGAGCCAAACTTCAATTATTTCAAAATGTCGAATAATAATTTTAAAAAAAATATGCTGCATAAGGGTGTCAGTAACTTTTTTGCATATAAAATGTTCCACGCAGATTACAAGTCACAGTGCAAGGAATGAATCATTGATTGAAGACAAGGAACTAAACCGCGGAAGATGGAACTTGAGAGATGGCAGTTGGACGTCGCGACGTCCGTCGTCGTCTTGTCGTTTCTGGGCGATGGCAGACGATGAGCCTATTGGGTACGAGTTATCACACCCCCGCCGACATGCATTGTCAATGTAAACATCCCTATCTACGCCACGAAAGCACGAATGGGTTTGGGATGTGGTTCGCCTCGTTTAGTGCCTCGCACTAGAATGAAACATAAGGACCGTAAATGATAATGATTTCCCTTAAAGTATCTCATCTCACAGGAAACTGTTCCCGCTATGCTAAAACGTGCTATTGGCAACACCGTACCATTTGCTCGCTGGCTGTAATTATTAAAAGATGATCTCACAAAGATTTACTAGACAAAACCAATGTTTACATTTCATAACTAATTTTTCGTATTCTCTATTTTCAATACATAACAAATAGGCCGGCCTTGATGGTGAGGTTCCTAAGAGCGAATACCGACACAGGGTTTCGGTCCAAAGGGGCGCGGGTTCGAGTCCTGCCTTGAGCATGGTTGTGTGTACCTAGTCTCTCGTGTATGTGTTGTTACGGAGATCCTGCGTTCTCCTGCCCCCCTCCCCCACATCAGAGAAGCCCGCAACTGTGTTAGTGGCTATTGTATTGTCAAATTTGCACCCCTTCGGGATGTAAAGGATAACCGCCTAATGGTTGTTTAAAAGCCATAGGAGAAAAAAAGAACAAAAAACAAATATTATGGCTGCCTCATTTATGAAGGTCGCCAATTCGATCGTCGTTTGTCTGTTACGCATTTCGTACCTCGTACATCAGCGCATTCTTTCGCGGTAAGGTGGCAGTGAGGAACGCTGCGCAAATGAACACGCGAAGAGGGGGGGGATGACAGCTGAAGCGCGACGGGACTGCTGCCACCCACGCGCGACGCAGCGGGCGCTGGCCGCCGCCGCCTAACGGTCGTCCTCCGCCGCCCGCCCACGCAGCGGCCGATCCTCACAGCCTTATCACAGGGGGCGCTGACTCGGAACACGAGAAACGCGTTAGCAGTGTAACTGTGGGCGTTGCTCATCGCGGACGGATCCAGGTAGCACCTCAGAATGCGAATTGACTAGGGGGGGGGGGGTCGTCCTTTCTGTATGTTGTTTGATTTTTTTCGTGTTTCCGGGCACGTCAACTACTCTGGTCGTTAGTCCAGTACGTGTAGTCCTAGCTGGAAAGCTAGTGTCGAAAATCCTGGCGCCGTCAGGACTCGAGCCTAGGACTTCCCGGTCGGAGGCGCTGCAGTGACATCAGTTGATGCACTGAGCTACCGCTCCTGGTTTCTGTACGTTGTATACTTCGATTTATTAACAGTGTGCTTTAACAGTTTACCAGCTGTTTTGGTGTCCTCCAAAAAGGAGCTTTAACTTCATTTCTGAATGTGTCATCCAAGTTCCCGAGTGGATGACACCGTACCAGCTGATTTATGTCAACGTCTATGTTTAAATCGAAGTACATTCTTTGTGCTTGGCGGTTGGGCCTCGGCAGAGGTAGCGTTGCCGCGCTTTACAACCCTTGCCACATGAGCACTGTATCTTTTGCGGGCAATCTAAAGCGAATACTGGATTTCAGTCCTACACTTTCCTATTTTTCGGTCCGATTCATGTACAGTCTGTATAATTTTAACAAAGAGAAATTCTTATATTGGGAATGCGTGGCAGAAGCATTCAGGTGGTTTGACGATCTTTTCATTCCTCTTTATTTATTCTGAGTTTGTAGCAAGAAGGGTAGGCTACGTCTCTGGAAAAGCTGCTGCTATTGCGTGTCACTAGGGAACCACTGCTGGCATCATCACACGACTCTCAAACATCACGCACAAAGAAGTTTGGTACAACGTATGTAGAGTTTGAGGTCTCTTGCCAGGGACACAATCAATTATCTATAAATATAGAAGGCATCTCATTTATGATTTTCACGCTTTCATTCAATAAAGGTAATTGGAAAAGAAGAATCTGGCAAGAGCAGTCAAAATTTATTTACTATTCTGCGTAAGTGAATGTTTACTTGCTTTTCACTCGTCAATGCACCCGTTCCATTGTCAGTTGTGAAGATTCCCCTAGAAGAATATTGACAAGTCGCACCCTGTTATATATACGGTAGTACGAGTCAGATGTCAAACGCGGAACTTCGGGACTCTTCAATTTAGTGATAATTGAGAAGCTAACTTAGAGAAGTCTTAAGTTCATTTGCATTTAAAGGTAGATAATGACTTGCTTCATATAATTCAGAGTAACACTAGATACAGAAGTGTGATAAGACTTTTTTAAACAATCTTCCTGTTCTATATCGTGATGTCTGACAATACGATATATCACTTATTAACACTGCGTTGCGACCCGACTACTTCCGTTATTTGGTACTTATCCCAGAGCCCCGCCACTGATCTAAACAGTCTCGCAGGAACATAAAACACAACACTCGATGTACGATGAAAATCAACAAATGCTGAAAATACGTCACAACTGTTTTATATCACCTGAACAATTTTACGCAACCCACAGCGGAAGAGCAATCGATATCCAAAGAGAGGATCGGATTGTTCTAATATACTTTTTTTTAAAATGTTTTTATTTTGAATTGAATTGAATTGAATTGGCCTTATTTTACGTGGCGAGACTCAGGCCATGAGGCCTGCTCTTCCGTCTGACCACGCAAATTTCGTTACGCTCCTTTCAACAAGACAAAGAATGTATTACTTGGGCGACGAAACCGGCGATTTGAATTTAGCTCAGAGGCATCATTTAGGCTTGAGGATCTTTTACATGCAGTAAATGTACTAACATGGTACAGCCGGCTTTACTCCCCCTCCGAAGGAAGGCGTACGATTTTTTCGCCCTTAAAAATTTTATCTCAAAAATATCCCACGAGTTGTCTGTTATATGCACTGTAACTCATTCCGAGTTTTTTTATTGTTAGTCGCAACACCGTCGCGCATTCCACAGGTGTGCATGTCGTGTGGTTGACACTTGACAGCCAGAAGAGTGATTCATTTCCACAAAGTCCTGTCCCCGTCGGAACAACTACAGTAGCCCTGCCTCAACGCAGCACACCAGCACAGCGTCAGTGTGCGATGACTCTGCCCGCGGAACACGTTCCACATGGCGCCGCATGGCCGCCTGCAGGCAGGCTTCCGCGAACAGCGAGGCTCCGCGCCGCTGCCAGACGCGTCGCGCCGATCCCTAGGCGCCCGTGATAGCTTCCGGACCCCGGTGCGGGGGCGAGGGCGGGGAGGAGCGGAGGTGACGAACTGTGGAGTGGGAACAGGGACGAGGCGAGTACGGGATTTAGTGAGACGGGGTTGGGAGGAGTCTATGTGAGAGGCGTCGCGAGGTGGAGGTGGAGGAAAGGAGCGGAAGGGGACGGGACGAGGAGGGAAGAGGCGAGGCAAGGCGAGACGAGACTAGGCAACGCGAGGCGGGGCAGAGAAGGGCGGGAAGCGGCTGGGTGGAGAGCGGGAGGGTGAAGAGGGATGGGAAGCGGTGGGGCGGGGCCGAGAGGGGCGGGGTAGAGAGGGGCGGGGTAGAGAGGGGCGGGGTAGAGAGGGGCGGGGTAGAGAGGGGCGGAGTAGAGAGGGGCGGGGTAGAGAGCGGCGGGGTAGAGAGCGGCGGGTTGGAGAGCGGCGGGGTAGAGAGCGGCGGGTTGGAGAGGTGGTGAGCGGCAGGGTGGAGAGAAGGAGGACGGAGAGCGGGAGGGTGGAGAGGAATGGGAAGCGGTGGGGCGAGGCGGAACGGGGCGGAGCTGGGTACTATGCAGAGGCGAGCACGGTAACGGGCGAGACGCGCTCCAAGGTCGAAGCGGGCCGGGCGGAAACGCGCACATCCCCGCGCGACCGCGCTCTCATGGGAATCCAGCGGGGCGCAGCCTCTCGCCGAGTTAGCTGCGCCGCACATTCGGCATTCAGTGAATAGCGAGCGATTGCTCGCCCAGGCACAATCACTTCGCGTGTGTTCGCTTCCTTTGATGTATCCGAAAGACCGAATCCTGCACAATTTTCAAAGATCTGCCTAGTGCCTCTGTCCAAAAGACCGACACCGAATATTTGGCGCTTGGCAAACATCATGTAACCCACCCACTTACACAGCTCGTTGGTTGGCCGAATAATCATACGTCACTTGCATAATATGCACCGAAGACTACTCCTAGTAAATGTTTACGTCGTTTGCAAAATATTGTACCAAAAGTTTAATGCACGAATAATGAAGTTTAATACCACGGTTCTCAAATTCACTTAGAACCGATTATCTTTACTTTTTACTAAGTGAAGGAATTCTCGCCATTGCCACTTTCACTACTCCTGCATTGCCAACTGCCATCTCTACCTCCTCAGTCACCAACACCGCTGTCGCGCCGTGCGGCATCGGCAGGAAGCGTGCGTCTCGTGTTTCTCTCCTCGCCCCCCGGGAGACGCGGCCCGGCCGTGGAGACGTTCACGCCTTGTGGCACCTCCGCGCGCGGCGCTGGAAAATCCTGCGTCGATGCGTCTCCAGGGCCGATATCCGGCGGCTCCCACGCCTCGCCGCCTGCCGCAGGTCGAGTTTCGCTGCTGGCCGACCGTGTGAAGAAGCTCAAGTGGACCGTTTTGTTTTCACCCTATGTTGTTGGAAGGAAGGTGTAAAGGACTTCGGTTTTTGTGGTTCTAGCGCCGACACTTTCTCGTAATGTCGGAATTAAAAATGAAAATACGTTCTATATCTTTGTAGGTGAACATTCCGATGAGAACATTTCATGAACTTGTGTACAAATGAATTTGTTGAACCTCTGTAGGAAACTGGAACAATGTACAGTAAAATAAGGACATGTATCGAAAAAACGTTTTGAAATTTCTCTATGAACGTGTCGAGACAAAATTCTTGTGAAGAAGTCCAAACCACTTGATGCAAGTGGTTCCGTGTACCAAAACCGCACTTATTTTATAAAGTAATGAACAAAATTAATTACGATGACCTGGCGCAAAAAGTGAGAAAATCTTCACAAAATATTTATTCTTCTCGATGCCTTGCACACGTTCACAGTAACGTCGGATTAAAACGAACTTCGATATCAAAACACGCCAGTGAAAGGTTAACATTATTTCTCTTTGGCAAATGATCGATTTTTTATATTGTTTCATTCACGCAATAACCAGCGGGGTTGCGTGAACAACGGTGGCCAATCTCAATATTTGGCGATATCGACAAGCGTTCTTTCTCGTATTACACACCAGGAACTCGTTTCTCGGGCGCTGCGCCGCACACGGGACCGTTGCCCCGCTGTCGACCGGAGCGGCAGCCGGTCGCACGCAGAGCCACCCGCACACCCATGCCGTAGATGCCGCCCTGGGGAACTCCTAATTGAATTTTTCGCTGCGCGCGCCACGCACCACTGCCTGCCGCCCCCATTGCTCTGCCGTTGGCGAACACCCTCGGCGATGGCGAGGGTCGTTTCAGGAATACAGAGTTGAACACGATAAGAACTTTTTACGAGGCATTTCTTTATTGTGTTTGCCTATAACCGGTGTTAATGTCTTTCGTGGTCTCTGAATTAAAACTTTACTCGATATGGAATAAAAGATTTAAAAAACTTGTGTCTGAAATTTTTAAGAGACCTGTCCTAAGTAAGAGCAAAAAATCTAAGACTACTCAATTGATTAAAAGAAAATGTTACTTATGAATCTTGGTAATAATGATGTTTTGACACGTTTTACTTTTATATTAACGAAATCAAAAGACTACAGCGTACTATAACAATTTTTAAATCCTACTTGTAGAAAACCTTTCAACAAATTTACAGTTCCACTGGCATTTTAACCTATCTTTATTGGTCGGCTGCAAATTTTCAAAATTCTCTCATGTACAATTTCCTCAAAATCAGATAAAACTTTAATATTGCCGCGCTATTCCAGTGAATCGAAGTGAACCGTGGTGATCTTTAGGACAATCGTTTGAATTGATTTCATGTACTTTTTAGCATGCAATGCAAATGTTCCGTCTCACGTGTTCGGTCAAAAGCGATTACTTTGTTTTGTTCGACGAACGAGCTGTCAGTTTCTTTGGGACTTCTATTCATTTTATGTTGATTATTTTCGTAATTTCTTTCTTGCAATATTCTCTAACCACACGGAGAATTTTTTTCTAACATCACTTTTTGGTTAGGGAAAAATTATTTCCATACATCGGAATAAAGATCGAAAAATTTACCGATATACGTTCGAAATGTAAAAACCTGAACAACATATTCCTGTGTAACTATTATATTGTGTACTAGTTTCAGGTCTGGAAACTTAAAAAGTTTATCGCTCGTATACCTTCCAGTTTTCACTTCGTGGAATACCTTTGAACAAAACCCGATGAATTTAAATACCGATATATTTTTCTTTATGCACATACTCGGGTGTTTTGTGTTCTATATCAGCATCAAGACATTGAAGTTTTCAAAAATGTTGCAATCCCTTTTCTGAAGCCGGTCTCGCAAAGACGTGACGTAGCTGCAGTGATGACTCGTGGAATAGCATCCCGCTGGGGTGACTCTGCTGCCGAGGAACAGATACTTGCGCATTCATGCCCCCCACCCTACCCTCTCGCCCTTCCCATCCACAGGGAGGGGAAAGTGTCCGGCTCCATAGGACGGAGGCTTCGTCGATTACGGAAAGACTCATTTTTGGAGATGCGAGTTTGTGTACTAGTGGGAAACAAAACTCGTGGAAAGAAAAATGTGTATGAAGAGGAACAGATTACAATTTCAAAACCAGGTAATGTCTTGAATACGTAATGGTCAAATGTTCTCGCACAAGAGAAAACTTACGTACATAAAGAACGAGTAAGTCATGAAACATTGCTCAAGGCCTGAAAACCAATTGTAGAAATAAGAACACGTTAAAACAAATAACACAATAGGTTTCAGATTATCAAAAGCACTCTGTAAAGTATACAAATTTATGTCCAGTAATTCGTTAACATTCAAAACTAATTTGGCGTAGATAATTTTCTCCTCCTTCAATGCTTCCCAAAAACAATGGCGCAAAACGACGTGCAGGCGTTAACGGCGTGGACGAGGTCGGTAGGGACGGAGGGGGGGGGGCTAAGTAGTTACGAGGGCGGGGGTGATGGTTGGAGTTCTAGTGAGGACGGCACGCGGAGGCGAGAGACAGCGGATTTTCCGAGTGCATCTCCCTCTGGGAAGCTCCACCATGCAGTCAGATGCCTCGCAGCTGAAGTCACTCTTCGATACACGCGCCATTATCCTGTTTCCGGTCAGTGTGAATCAGGCAGCATGAAACTACCCTTCCACTCGCAAGGATGTACATCTAAGTTTTTCTCAAAAGTGTGTTTGTCATTCCTAAAGATCCGGATTCCTGTACTCTCTTGTGGCTTTATCGTTCTTGCAGTAACTATTAAGTTCACCTCAATCGCTGGAAGGTTCTCGTAATTTGAACTCTTCGCTGCCAAATTTTACATGTTAATTAGTTAAATAACATACATTTGGGGGTATTTTCGCCAATTACGCAGGTAGCTATATAATGAAAGAAGACGCGACGCGATCACGTCAATCACAAGAAGACTGCATCACAGATGGACAGAAAATGTAATAAGAAAGGGTTTACGACAGCTTTCTGTTATTATAATAAACGTTCAATACTCTTTCTCAATCGTCTACTTGAGCATTTGATTAAATTGTGAATACTAGAAGAGATTGAGAAAGCCGACCTGGGTATCTAACTTACGGCGAACGCCACTTAAGTGATTGGCTCCCATGTTGAGGGATCGAATCCCACCTCGAGGATGAATGTTTGCTTGGGTTGTGGCATGGTGGGAGTGCCCCAATTACCATATACCACCTTCCAACCCCATTGTAGGTTACACTGACCCATAACCTTTTAATGTGAGGCGCGACATACCTGTGTAAAACCTATAAAAAAGTCGATTAAATAAATAAATGTGGAGATGGAAAATAAAAACAAGTTACAGAGTATTGGAAAGATGACTATTTTCGTCTCTCATCTTCAATATTTTCGTATATCTTCACATGCATCTTACATCACTGGTTAAATCAAAATGAAAAATTGAAGGAAGCTAAAAAGAAAACAAAAATGAAAGAAGGTTACAATACGATATTCCACGAACGATTTTCGCCAAAAAAAAATACGACCATGTGTTCAGGAAGTTTCATCATGTGTAAGAAGATTTTCTAGAGTCACAGCGCTCGTGCTTCTGAATGCATAAAAGAAAATAACCTTGAAGACAGCAAGAGCCTCTGTAACTCTTCTAAAGGAAAAAGAAGTGTCGGGCGAAACACTGTGAAAAGGCATAACGGGAATGAAAGACCGTAAAAATTAAAGAAAGGGAACGTGAATTAAATAATGCTGGAAGAACATCAGAGCGGAGAGCATTATAGTAGAGTACATATGTGACAAGAAAAATTTAAGTTACTCTGATGGTTTAAGGAGGAAAAGAAGAGGAGAGAAGAGACCGGGTAGATCGTAGACGAAGGGGAATATAAATAAAACCACGAGAGAGTCATGGAAAACGAGGAGAGAAGGAAATGATGTAGAAGTCAGAAGGGTACGATTGGAGATGCGATCGACGAACTTTATAGGATTACGAAGTGGAGAAATGCTGAAGAAACCGCAAAGCAAAGAAAGGGGGCGGGGCAGGGCAGAGCGCAGCAGGGCGGGGCAGAGTGGGAGCACAGCACTATGGAGCGGAACAGAATGGGAGGGGGCGGAAGGAGGAAGAATGAACCGGCGGAGAGGGACACAACAGAGCAGAGTGGGGGGGGGGACAAACGGAGAACGTGAAGGAGAGGCGTAGCGGGAAGGAGAGCGAGAGACAGGACGGCGCAGGGCAGTTGGAGCAGGGGGTGAGTGGGATCGGAGTCCACGTCCGGAAGGATCAGGTCGCTCAAAGGCAGCGCGCCAAGACCAAGGCGCACAAAGCGAGGGGAGAGGACGCTTCTGAGAGCCTTGCTTCCTGTCGCGAATTGCCAGCGGATGCGACAGACAGCGGCGGCGGCGCAGCTGGCCCAGAAATGCACATGTATGCGCAAGAGACTTCCGGTGCCCGCAGGGCGGAGTTATGCAACCCAATACCGGAAACCTTTAGTACTTGAATCTTTACCATTACCTAGCATTCAAAATATGCACGTACGCATTGCTGACGAGAAAAGATTTTGAAAATTGCATTAGAGGAAATTGTTTTCCTCATACTATTTTTATTATCTCTGCGATATCAGATTCTTACTCGATGGTCATTACATTTGTTTTGACGTAGTTTTAACAAAGGTTAATGCGGGAATTGCGAAAAATTCAAGAAAATGGGAACTTTACTCGCCGTACGCCCTTCCTCCTAAAAGCAGGACAACACAAAATAATTTTTTTAGTCCGTTATGGATGATCGAATTAACATTTTCATATACATTATAGAATTGTAATGGTCGTGGATGGAACTTTCTACCAACACCTTTGTGTGGGATGTAATCAATCTTTCAGATCAATATGTTACAGAGTTTGGAGAGCGTATCAAGAGAATTGGAATTAGAACGTGCAGGGTTTTCTGATTAAAATTTCTCTCCACTTCGGGATTTAGGAGACTCATACATGTCACTCAATCAAGAGCTTCAAATTCAAAATCTGAAGACTGGATATTATCGTCCTCCTCTCCCACCTCGCCGACTGTCAAGAAATTTGAATTCGACACGTGAGAATAAATACTAAACTCCCGCGGAAGTTGAGCTGTGTGAAAGAAAATACTGAAAAAGGCAACCCGACGTGTGACAATCCACCGAATCGGCCATCAGTGTATCTGCCGAGTTGTATCGAATGTGTTGATGAATCTAACATTCACTTATTCCGCTAAAAGAAAAACAAATCTACAATGGAAATACTCGAGAGGATCAGAAATATCCTCCTACTAAAAAGGATATTAACCAGACTTTAGTGAAATTCATGAATGTGAAATGTAAAACAAAATTTGTCCACAATAAATAAATAAAACAATGAAATAAGCAACATGGGAAAGATTTTCATGCTGTGAATATGAATTTACGGAACATTTTCTTTACCCTTCTCGCACCACAGTTCCTTTTTGGACCCGTCCAAACAGAATTATTGTAAGAGTACTGAGAATGGGAATGAGGTAGCGTGAATGGCGTAACTTCCACCTAAACCACTCAGTTTTTTGGGTCAGCTGCGTTCACGGAATGCCTCGCTCTGGCGGCTGCGGCTGCGGATGCGGCTGCGGCTGCGGCAGGGGCAGGGGCAGAGGCAGGGGCAGGGGCAGGGGCAGGGGCAGGGGCAGGGGCAGGGGCAGGGGCAGGGGCAGGGGCAGAGGCAGGGGCAGGGGCAGGGGCAGGGGCAGGGGCAGGGGCAGGGGCAGGGGCAGGGGCAGGGGCAGGGGCAGGGGCAGGGGCAGGGGCAGGGGCGGAGGGGAGGGGAGGGGTAGCAGGGGCAGGGGGCAGGGGCAGGGAGGCAGGACAAAGGCAGGGCAGGGGGCAGGGGCAGGGGCAGGGGCAGGGGGCAGGGGCAGGGCAGGGGGCAGGGAGGGAGCAGGGCAGGGGCAGGGCAAGAAGGGGCAGGGGGCAGGGGCAGGGGCAGGGGGGGCAGAGGCAGGGGCAGGGGCAGGGGCAGGGGCAGGGGCAGGGGCAGGGGCAGAGGCAGGGGCAGAGGCAGGGGCAGGAGCAGAGCAGGGGCAGGGGCAGGGGCAGGAGGGGCAGGGGGCAGGGGCAGGGGGGCAGGGAGCAAGAGGCAGGGCAGAGGCAGGGGCAGAGGCAGGGGCAGCAGCAGCCGAGCAGCGGCAGAGAGCAGAGAGGTAGAGAGGAGGCAGAGCAGCAGCAGCGGCAGAGGCAGAGGTAGGGGCAAAGGTAGGGGCAGAGGCAGAGGCAGAGGCAGAGGCAGGGGCAGGGGCAGGGGCAGGGGCAGGGGCAGGGGCAGGGGCAGGGGCAGGGGCAGGGGCAGGGGCAGGGGCAGGGGCAGGGGCAGGGGCAGGGGCAGGGGCAGGGGCAGGGGCAGGGGCAGGGGCAGGGGCAGGGGCAGGGGCAGGGGCAGGGGCAGGGGCAGAGGCAGAGTCAGAAGCTGGGGCTGGGCGTGCGGCGGCGGTGCGAGTCTGCGCGCGGCGCTGCGTGAGTCATGCATGCTTCGGCGAAACACTCTCCCCGCGCCGCCCCGCTGCACCTAGTCGCGCCGTGCCGCAGCCGTCGCCCGACACGACTTCCTTGAGCTACCTTGCGACCGCGTGGAAAGGCGGCGGCGACGAAGACCGCAGTGCTAGCGCAGGTGGCGAAGAGGCCACAGTGCTGATGGGGGGCGTCGGCGGTGATGCGAGATGAAGACAGTGACAAGTGATTAGGGAGAGGTTCTGCACCGTCCAACGTTAAAGGACTCGATCTGCGCATACACAGTTAAAAAGTTTCGCATCACGTTGGTGCATCTCCGCATTCGCAGAAGATCGATAGTGCGGTCCTGTAAAGCGTGCACAAACTCTTTGAGTTTTTGCACGCCTCAGCTGGCAGCAATCGATTGCAATATCGATCTTCTGCGCATGCGCAGATGCACAAACGTGATGCGAAACTTGAACTGCGCATGCACGGAAGATTGATAGTGCTTTAACGTTCGAGGGTGTACAAACTCTAAATCCTACTAAATACTACTCAGACCGAGTGATCGATTAGCAAGCGATGTAAGTCGCTCGCTTATTAGAGTGTTTGTGCACACCATAGCGGTCCACCGTATCTATCTTCTGCGCATGCGCAGATGCATTTAAGTGATGCGAAACTTGAACTGAGCATGCGCAGGAGATCGAAAGTGCTTTAACGTTCGAGGGTGTACAAACTCCCTAATGCAACCGAGGCGGAGTCTATGATTGCGGGGTTGTCGAAGACGGCTGCGGTGCTATTGGCGAAGGAGACGGCTGTAACGGATGCAGAGACGGGCAAGGTGACCGGAAGCGGCTGTCGGTAGGGCAACCAATCACGAATTTGGAAGTGGACCCAGTAGACTGATAGATGAAATTCATTATGTTGTTATGATTGTTTTTCCAAAGACACGGGAATTAAAACCTCCGCAACAGATCACTAGACAACGAAATTAATCCGATCTAAAGTTTAATTATTTAATTATATTTACAAGTCGCCATCGCAATTATCTTTGCCGTTTATCATTTTGTAGTGAAAGTTACCGCATAGGCACCTACTTTCCGGTGACCTCATACATAAAATTATTTCTCCGTTTTCTTTATTTTACAAAGAACATGCAGAAAGTTAATTTGCGAAATGTACAAACGAGTACACATTGGTTTTAGCCTTGTCGTAATCTGACGTTGCCACGCTTCCTTCAAGTGTTTGTAATTAAACAATATTCTAACACAATGCATACTATCTTATTCACAGAAGACGACAGCCAAGACGCACAGTAATGCTATCTGGTGAGCACGCCGATCTTCAGACCCTACGCCCCACCCTTGAAGGCTGCTTGTCCACAGCCTTCGCCCGCCCGTTTAGCCTGTGCAGTGAATGCATGACGTCACGCCTCGTCGTTTTACACAGGCCTTATGGTGGAATGAAGTGGGAGCCTAACGCTTTTGTCTTCCCTTGTCACAGCTTCTAAAGCTTAACGGACGACGCTTATCGAACTTCTAAACAAAAGTTTCGATATGATTGTTCTATAATACAACTCAGAAATCCATTATTAATACATAAATACATTTATAAATATATTTTTTAATTTCTTTTGCGGGCGATTTCTATAGGAGAGGCTCCGCCTTTCAGCCTGGTAACGACAGTACAATGCAAAGTAAAACGTGTTTCAGCGAGACGGAGAGTGATGCAGAACGACGCCGTCTGGAGCTGAGAGTGGTGCAACACTCGGCCTCCCCGCGCTGTCTGCTGCCGCCGCCGGCCGCCTCCCGCTCCTCACCCCAAGGCCCGCGTATGACGCATGGGCCGCAACCCCGCGACCTACTCCATCACCTTTCTCTTTCTCCGCGGCCGCTCGATGGGCTGCCCCGAATATGGGTAACTACTTCTCCATCATTCACCATGTTATTCCAGGATCGCCTTGAATCTATAACCCTCACGAGAAAAATGGTCTAATTTTAGCCTTTATGCCTCTTGATACACGAGTCACGAGAATATACCAACAATTTGGTTATAGGTTAATAATACTTTTAAATAATATTGCTCATTTAAATGCCCCCAAGAATGACCACCAAAGTTTGATGTAGTAGTATGCATGGTATTTCTACACGTCAAGTAAATATACGTTCATCGCATATCTAGAAAGTATTATTTTCTGTAGATTACAGTAATGCATAAAAAGTCTTTAAGAAATTCGTACGAATGTTTGAAAACGAGGGAAAAATATCACGGATAATATTGGAGGTAGATACGGTGGGAATAGTTAAGACATGCTACATAATCACCGGAGGATATTTAAGCAATTTTTCTATAAAACAATTTTAAATGTAACATTTTATGCATGTATTTAAAATACACAATATGGCAAACTTTAACAAAATCTCAGAATTCATCTGTGGTTTCGTAATTTATCGACCAAACAATCCATACATTGTCATCCGTAATTTTGATATAATGCAACATCGCTCGACACACATGCAATGATCAAAATAGTGTAATCGGTCCAATTTAATTTTATTGTCACGTAATTTTATGTGGTAGTTTATGACACTCTTCTTTCTTTTGAAACTAGGCACGTAATTAATAGACAGGAGTGTGGAAATAAGTAATTTTTATTTCATTCTAACGTAAGGAACTTTGTTTCTATCTATTCAGAATGACAAGCAGAAACCTTCAAGCTATAAAACACTGACGTCTAATTGTAGTACAATGTTGTTCTTAAGAAATACATAGTTTTATAGACGGTGTAAGGAAAGGGTTCTTAAGATCTTCGCCGTCAGAAGGGCATTGGCGCATCTCTTACATCACTGGAATTTCCTTCGCTGAAAGGACTCTTCCTCCTAATTTTTGACACCGATCAAATTCTGTAAATTACGTAGCCATTCGAAAAACGTCATTTTACTCACGATACCAAACTTATGAGTAAACTAACACTATTTTGGATCTATTTTTGGCAGCTTTATATCATTTCTACACGGGAGTTTCACACAACATATGAAGAGTCAAGCAAACCTGTAAACGTCATGCGTTCGTGGGGTTAAGAAACGAACTCGCTGACATTTTTATTAAAACATGTGAGCAATACATTTAAACATAGCCTTACATTTAAATAGTATGCAAAGCAAAATTTTGTTTTACTTCTCCGTGACTCCTCAAACCTCATTCTTATTTTAATTCGAATTTAAAGTTTCATTTACTTTCTTCTAAGACATATCAGAATACGTAAGTTGTATTTCCCAGAACAAGTAATTCTTATACTCATTTCCCACCACTATCTAGCCCGTTTCCTTCAATCTGTTACGTGTAGAACAGCTATCATCCCGAAGCACCGTCACTTTCGAACCTCGCGCCACAGCTATAGACGTCAAACAAAAAAACATCGGGGCAAGCATTTTAGTGGCTCTTTCTCTATCTTTATTGCCGCGGTTCCCACCGCCAACGCCATCCTCCTCTCTCCCCAAGGACTCCCGACTTCCGCGGGCGGAAACGCCACCGGAAGCGGAATCACCAGCTGGGCGGCGCGGCGCGTCCTCACGCGACAAGGCAAAAAGCGTGGCCCGCGTTGCCACACGCGCGCCATTCGATGACGCGGATTTCCTGCTGGGGGAGGGGGGGGGGCGAGCGCTTGATTTATGATCCGCCCGCGCGCGTGCGTGCGTATGTTGATTGATTGATTGATTGTTAGTATTCCGGGCGCGTCAACTACTATGGTAATTATTCCAGTAATTGTAGTGCGTGTTTTTGCTCCGGAGGTGGCTGTGGTCCCCCCCCCGCTGGATGACCATATCCGGCGACGACCTAGCGTCGGCTAACGGGTTTTCGCCAACCACGTATCTTCCACCAGCGTGTCACCGCCCCAGCCAGGACAAGTTCTAAATCCCCGATCGGTCTGATAGGGGTGAGAATAGGACAAGAAAGAGGAAGGAAAGATCGCGCGCGATCCGTGGCCCGTATGATACGGTTCCGGCATCCGCCTGGTGTTGACCGGAGAAACCACGGAAAACTACCAACCAGAGCAGCCGGCCGCTAGAAATCTCCTCCACACAGCGACTGAATTCCACCTAGCTGAAAAGCTAGTGTCGAAAATCCTGCCACCGGCGGGACTCTAACCTAGAACCTCCCGGTCAGATGCGCTGCAGTGACATCAGTTGATGCACTGAGCCACCGCTCCCGGTCGTGCGTATGCAAACAACACACATACACATAAATGCTGATTGGCCTTCACATCTTTATGATCGGTGCTACGGTTCAGCTCGAGCGTGATTCCCTGTTTCGGCGTTCTCGTGGTCCCTTGGGCGTTTTTCTGGATCCGAGGGATGGCCTCTAAGGAAGGTATGTGACTTGACAATTTTCTTGGGTTGGGGACGGGGAGAACGTTCAAAAACTATAATAATAATAAATAAAATGAAGTGAAGAATCTTTTCAAGGCAGTTCTGAGGCAAGATGAACTATACACACACGTGATCCAAGTGCTCTACTTGGATGGGATGACAGAATTGGATAATAGAGCCAATAAATATGTTCGTTTGCTCTGTCAGTGGCAACGTAAGATTTTCCAACATGGAACATCAAATTCTCAGGAATGAGGAATATCTCCATTCCACCCCCCACCCCCCACCCCAGACAAATTGCACCTCGCCTAAGCAGCTGAGAGAACGAAATGATGGAATCCCGCGAAATGCCGGAGTCGAATGCGCGTACCTATCGCACCTTTATACGTGTCAGAACGCGCTAATCAGTAAATAATCAGTATGCGCTAAAGCCGCTTCGGTATTTAAGATTGATTTGTGTGTGTGTATGAAAAAACCGAATCTCTACTGATATCAATTTTTATTTTATTTTTTTTTTTCAACGCTGGGAAATACTAATGTTAAGTAAATGAAATAAGAAATTCATTGATAAAAACGTGAACCGGTTTGCATGAATCTTCATGTATTTTTGGAAACTATCTCGTGAAGAAATCTGTTTAGTAGTGATGTGCGCACGTAAAGAGAGAGACGGGTCTGGCGGGTCGGGCCAGATTACTTCATTGCTTCTTTCGCTCTGACATTAAAAGACATAATGAGCGCTGGAATTTTCCACGATTGTATTCTGAAAACTGTGAATCGTCAATGAATACACGGAATTCTCTATCCACAGATATACGAAGGTTATTCCATACGCAAGGCAACCGTATTATCTTCTAAAATAACAAATATGTTCGGTTCAATGTACCATCTGGTAACACTGTTTGACACTGTACGAGATACCAACGCCAAGTAGGGTCTTCTAGCATGGGTGGTTTAGTTGTCAGCACACCCATTAGCCAGTATGCTAGAGGCTGCTCTCCAAGATGGAAGCCGGTAAAGTGGTTGAACAGTAACTCATCGTATCTTCGTATGAGCAAATTGGGGGGTCTTCCCTTGCATAAATGCTCATCCGTGGCATGCGGAGCGCTGGGATAACATCCTTCATTTTAGTATTGTTGTATGTAGAGTGGAGGCCTCGTAAGAGACGCGTCCCAACTTTTTGACTTCCTTTGCAATGGACGCGATTTTGTACACAGACACTTCACGCATCCTCTCAATTGAACACCCTTCACATTGTCGGCAAAGATGTGCGTAACTTTGAGGTACTACTTAGGTGTTGACTGTGAGTAAGATAGTATTTTTGAGACAATACATTTATTATTATTACTACTACTCTTATTATTATTATTATTATTATTATTATTATTATTATTATTATTATTATTATTATTATTATTACTACTACTCTTATTATTATTATTATTATTATTACTACTACTCTTATTATTATTATTATTATTATTACTACTACTCTTATTATTATTATTATTATTATTATTACTACTACTCTTATTATTATTATTATTATTATTATTATTATTATTACTACTACTACTCTTATTATTATTATTATTATTATTATTATTATTATTATTATTATTACTACTACTCTTATTATTATTATTACTACTACTATTATTATTATTACTACTATTATTATTATTATTATTATTACTACTATTATTATTATTATTATTACTACTATTATTATTATTATTATTACTACTATTATTATTATTATTATTACTACTATTATTATTATTATTATTACTACTATTATTATTATTACTATTACTATTATTATTACTATCATTAAAAAGTTATTTTCGCATCTTTCAACACCACCTTCGAAGGTGCCTGTATCAGGAATCAATTTGGAGCAAACAATGCAAAGCACGTTTTAGACTCTAGAATCTAGAGACCTTCAATCGCGCGAGTTCAATTCTTTTTCCTACCGCTCTATAGGCTGAAGTAAGTTAGTTATTATGGAAAGACCGTCGTCTATTGGAAGGGAAGCCGGGAGTTCGAGGCGCCTTTAGGAAGTGTCACCAGAGAACGAGTGGACTTTAAAAGAACGAGTTGTTTAGATAGCGGGAGTTGACATATTTTACGGTGTATTTCACCACACCCGACATTCCTTGGCCTTCCGGGATAAACACAACACCCAAGAAATGTGGGGAGACGAGTGTTTCATAGGTCGGACTTCGAAAATAGGGTCGTTCTTCAAAATAGCTAACCTTTTTTATCCTCGCCAGGAACAGGCCTCACATTCAACATAGTAACAATAAAAAAACATCGCAATATTCACATATAACGTATGGACAGTAATGTTTAAATTTGTACATGTGAAACTATCAAGCTTGTAAAGAGGGAATAAGAGAAAAATAATCCGACAAAATAGGCATTCTAATCTTTGTAGCTTGACTGTGCAGGGAGTGAATGTGATAAAAATGCACATCTACTATTGCAGAAGAATATTTCACAAACTGTGAATACATTATGGTTTTTCGTTCATGCTCCCAGTAACATTATGCATACTCACTGTATTAAATAACATCTCAAACATTTACCAACGTCCTTAGTTATGACAATTTTCCGCGAGATAATATACGAATAACTTCTCTTGCATCATCTTCATATTTCCGCATTTTTTCCTTCCTTCCGGTTTTACTTTCACAAGCAGTGTAGTCGAGCGACCAGATCGTCAGGTGGGATTAGAGAGATGTTATTCAACGATTTGGTTCAACCAAGAAGAATAGTATACATGACTGGGAAATTTACTTTTCGGGGCCATATGGAAAAGGTTGATGTGGAGACCGTTGATCTTATGAGAAATTGAGAGTGTAAATATTAACTCACACTTGTCACACAGCAGGAATAACTACAAAACAATTATTGACTTTGAATATCTCACGACCGGAATGCTCCGATGATTTACGAAATATGTTTAATGTGGCAACTTAAGATTATATTCCCCGGCAAGCATTTTTATTTTATCCAGGGAAACAAATTCTGATCGGTGGTTCCCTTAGTCCGTAGACCATTGCGTCCATCGGACCACCGCTGAAGGTCTGTGAAACAGTCGTGTATGTTGATGACAAAATAAATCTCAAGTCAAAACTCACCACAGCATTTCCGGCCGAAATTCGTGAATTTCAAACGCAAAAGCGGACATCGTTTGACACAGAGCAGAAGTCGCTGTATCAAGTGTGGGGCTGTGAATTCCGTGTGTCCTGTAGTGGCGCGTCCACCAGAGGAATCCGGGCCGCTGCGCGCCGCCCTGGGGAGCGCCCGCCCCGTGCGACGGTCGAGCGCCCGCGCCGTCCCTCCCTTGATCGCAGGGCGATCGGGTTGCGCCGGCTCCGCTCCGTCGCGTTCGACCACCCGCCGCTCCACACAAGCAGCACCCCGCCCCGCCCCGCCCCGCCCCGCCCCGCAAAACGACACACGAGGCAACGGCCAACGCCGTCCAGATGGGTACACGTGCCGAATCTACACAATTCACGGAAACTCTCCTTACGCCACGACCCATTCCTGTGACTATAGAGAGATTACTATAAGAAGCTTTGACATCTACTGCTGGTAACAACTTCAGGTTATGTCGATGCACCCAACTCGTCAATGATTTCGTTTACAGTTAACATCACTATCGTAATGCATTCCCCTACTACGCCTTCATTTGTTTCCTGACTTGTGTAAGAGAAACTCCTCTCTACCAACTTGTGGTGCTGTGGCCTACAGGAAGTGTTAATAATAATAATAATAATAATAATAATAATAATAATAATAATAATAATAATAATAATAATAATAATAATAAGTCTTTATTATATATTATATATTATTTGGGAGCGGATTTTGACGACCTAAAACATGGTAAAAAAGATCAATAAAATATTTTTAAAATGACCCTAAAAGCAAAGAAAAGTGACGTAAAAATAGTGATCAAAACATGTTCAGATGAACAACTTAAGTTGTTGGATATGTTACTGTTGTAATCAAGGCTTCTTCTATTCGTTCAAGTGACCTCAGCTTTCGAACTTTATGTTTGGACTGTTCTTTACCAGAAAATGTCTCTTTTTAGTAATTCCGAAATTGGCTAAACTGACAATGACGCTGACCAGTGTCACAGGAACATTAGATTACATTCTCACAATGGCTGACGTCATAACGTCTGAGCGAAGAAATCGAATGGGCTACCAGGTATAGGTACTGAGGAATTCTGTAGAGAACATTTGTTGCATCTCGAAGATATTATTTGAAGCAAGTACCATTAAAATGACATTAAAATCGATAAAAATAAGCAAAAATGCATTAAAATGACGAAAAAAGTTTTTAAAAAATGCCTTATTAGCCGAAATCGAAAAAAATGCACAAAAATTACTTATAAAAATGGGTCATATCCTTTTGTCATTACATAAAATTAATTTCTATACTAAACGGCATTGTTCTAAAATGAAAAAAAGGAAATGTCATTTCATTAAAATTCGTCCCTTTAAATTATATGTTAATTTCGGCTGTCATGAGAGTGTAGTAAGCTTCGTAGACCGCGAAGGGTCGAGTGCCGCAGGAGATGGATTTTTAGGTATCAGTAATTCCCCTCGGCCACCTCCACTGCCTGGATAGAAATTTCGTAGGTTGGCGTTTATGAAGCAAGGGTCCGCGACTTCCTGCTTTCTTTCCAAGCGGATCACCGTGCTAAACAACGTGCGATACTTCCTTGTCTGTCCCACTCTTAACCGTCGGATACTCACTAGGTGACATCACTATTACATCCAAGGGCTATAGAAATATAAAACAGTTGCAAGCACGGATTATGCAACAAGTAGTAAAAGGAATTTGAAATCATGTTTATCTGTAAGATTATAATACAGAGTATTGTAGTTCTCAACATTTCGTAAACACTACTGCTCACACGATCTAATAGACTCATTAATGTAGAAGGTGTACTTCACGCTGAAAATGATGCTGCGCTCACAGACATTTAGCATTGATTCTGTGCCGATATCACCAACCAACCACCATACCTTGTCGCTTAGTGGCACGAATGTTCCGCATCTTGAATAGGAAAATATGTTAAATGGATCAATGTACATGATGCTTACTTCCCGTGCCGGCCCTGCTGCATATATTTCGGCGGCTGCAGGCACTGTCCCGACCCCTGCAAGCACTCAGGCGAATCGACCGAGAGCATTCAGGGCACAGTGGGTTGAAAATGAGACAGGGGCGGAACTGGATGATCAATTTCGATTAGTTCATTGATTGGTTAATTGAAAGAATGTTTTGGGTCTGCAACAGCAATGGTCATCAGTCCCAAAGGTTTACTGCATATTCAATCGCGGAACATGGCGGTGTTCCTCTTCCAGTAAAATGCGAAATTCGCTGTCGTCCTACACATCGGTTGTCGAGGTTTTCCCTCCCGCCAGTTGTATCTCCACCAGAGGGACACCGCCCTGAACGGGAAAAGCTCTAAGCCCCTGACGTCTGGTGTTTAGGGTTAGAAGTGAAGGTGAGTGTGTAGGAGGAGAAGAGAGGAGGATGAGAAAGGAAATATCGTGTTCGAAGACGAAAAGATCGAGTAACCACATAACTACAGAACAGAACAGCGAGGAGCTAGAATTCTCCTCTAGACCTGAATGCGATCTAGCTATTTAGTTAGTGAAGCAAAAATACGCTACCGTCGAGACACACCCTAGAACCTCCCTGTCACAGTCAGTGCAGTGGCAACAATTACTGTCCTGAGAGAAACTCTGTTTCAATTACGAGGGAGGCGTTGCGATCCTAACGTTGTTAAATATGAAGCGAGATGACTGAATCAGTACAATGGTGCCACGGCACCAGGAAGCACATGATAGCAAAATTCTACTTTTGTTAACCCGGAAACACTATATCAAAAACGTAGAACGCCTTCACAAATTACTTGAAATTTTATCTTCATTCACATTTACGTGTAACTTTTTTATTTATTTATTTATTTATTTATTTATTTATTTATTTATTTATTTATTTACGTCAAAAAACAGTTAAAAACTGCGTATGACGGGCTATGGGGAAAAGTGAATTGTGTGCACATTTTCAAAATTCTGTGATCCCTACACTAAATCATATACTACTTAAGTTTTGAATTTTGAAAGGGAGAAAAAAAAAACAAAAAAACTCCCATGTAATAAAATCGATTTTCAAGGATAAATAAGCAATAAATTTTGAATTTTGAAAGGGAGAAAAAAAAACAAACAAAAAAACTCCCATGTAATAAAATCGATTTTCAAGGATAAATAAGCAATAAATTTTGAATTTTGAAAGGGAGAAAAAAAACAAAAAAACTCCCATGTAATAAAATCTATCTTTTGTTTTACTTCTCGAAAAATGAATTAGTTTCCTTTCACTGTACAAATAATTTTAACGTTCGGGGTCTTTAATCTCTACGACGAAACTCAATAATTTATGTCGCTATATTTTTCACTTCAAACACGAAATATCGAGTTTCATTACAATGAAACAATTACATTATAATCTTGAAATAGAAATCTATGGAGCAAGCATTTTAAGTATGTGTGTTTCCAACTTATTCTGGAGGCGGGCTGATCTTTTGCCGTTAAATATTCATTCGTAATCCATTAACTCTCATCATCCATTGTTATTTATCCTCAGTTGTGGAAGGAAACGGCAAACCACTTCTTAGTTCCACCTGACTGAAATAGGGATGTCTTACTGCCTGCCCTCGGCAGTGAAATATCGACATTTATGTACACCATCACCACTACTACCACCACCATTCCCCAACTCCGAGAGTTAGAAATAGGTACCCCCTCTACTTTCACACACATCACTTTGAAGTATCCTACGTCACTAAAACGACTGGAAGTGCTAGACTGAGTTTTTCCGATAGATATTATTGTCCCTTTTGATATTTGCCTTATCTGCGAATCAGTGTTATGAATTTGTTCTTCAACTAACACGTGAAAGAGCCAAAAGGCTGCCCATCGCAAATCAAGCTCCCAATAAAGTTATATACTACTAAAATCCCCCTTCACGTCCACTACCACCATCATTGTATAGAGAATGGGGAGCAGCATCTGAAGGAAGGAATTTCTTCTGGCGGTCGTTTGCGAAATCGAATCTTTTGGCTAGTTTTGGGCCCAGTGCGCGCGCAGCGCCAGCAGGGCACCACGTGGGCCCCTAACGAGGGCGTTCAGCCCAATTAGCCCGCGCGCCACAATGGCCGCTCTCGATCGCCGCCGCCGCCGCCGCCGCCGCCGCCGCCGCCGCTTTGCATATAAGGCCGTAAGTGGAAGGCGGCGGCGGCAGCCCTGAGCCGATCTTCAGGCGCTGATCGCTCGCCCGCGACCGCACCGGCGGCGACGCCGCCGCCGCCACGCGCCCGAATCGGAGCCCGCGTTGCCACGTCGCGACGGCCACAGCGTTGCGCCCGCGCAAACGCCATCAGCTTCCTCTTAAGGCCCATTCACAATGCAAACATAAGCATAAGCATGGCGTTAACATAAAAGTTGAGGACTACGTCTACAAGTGGACTCATTCACAATGCGTTCGCATAAGCATAACACGTAAGACGTTAACTTAAGAACTTCAAAGCTTCAAGCTTCTGTGCTTATGCTTATGTCAACATAAGCAATGAGCCAATCACAGTTCGTTAACTCAAAATCGAGTATCGAAGTCGATAGGTGAACTATTCGTGTCGATTCGTGTGCTGCGTCTCATAGCCAATAGAAACTCTTATTTTGCCTGTGTTTATGTTCGACATTGTGAATACGTCATTACACTCATGCTCATCACGGAACGTGTGGCACCAAGTTTCAAAGACTACACACGCGACTTTGTTTGGTTGTAAATTAATTCATTTTCCATAACGGGGACGATTTGTGAAGATGATTTCCGAGGTCGCGCTACTAAAACAATTAATTCATTAGTGTTTCCGGGCGCGTGAACTGCCAAGATCATTAGTCCTGTAATGCACGTTTTTTTCCCCCCCTCAAGAGGTTGCGGTGATATTTCCCCGCATGATGGTGAAATCTGACGCCGATTTACAGGTCGGCTACCGGTGTTTTCCCAGAGAGGTATCTCCCACCTGCGGGGCACCGACCCAGTCGCAACGACTTCTAAGCACCCGACTTGTTTACCAATGTGTGATAGTGTAGTGCCTGTAAATGTGTAAGTAAGGGGGGCGATAGGTCAAGGAAGAGGAAGGTGCGGTCCGTGGCCCGTTTGTACTGCTCCGGCATTCACCGGGTGTTGGTGGGAGAAACCACGAAATCTACTTATCAGCGTAGCTAGTTATGTAGCTAGTGTTGAAAATCCCGCCACCGTCGAGACTAGCTCCAAGGTCCTCCCTGTGTGACATTAACTGCTGCCCTGAGTCGCCTCAGTCGGTTTAAAACAATAGAAAAATCTATGTGACCTAACTAATACAACTTTATATCAATAACATACTACAGTAAATTATTTTTTTATTATTTAATATAATTTTATTTTTGCCAAATTCTGTGATATTTTAAAAATTATAATAAGGTTTACATTCTGCAATAACACAAGAGTTAAGAGGTTAAAATGAAGGTTGCGATCGGGGCTAGGAAGCTGCAAGTTACTTTACGCCCGAGTCACTCGCCAAACCGTGTGGATCGGGTTTCCGGTGCTACATTTGACACACCTGCGCCGGCAAACCTCTCCAATTACCTTCATTCGCGACCTAACTGTCAAGTCGCATCTGCGAACCGTCATTCTGCGCGCTTCTATACGATTCGTTAGGATCTCAAGCGATCTCTAATAGTACGTATTTCTTTTACAGTTAAGATACTTCAGTTTCAGTCATTACTGAGCACACATTTCATTTTATTCTTTCTTACGGAATTAAGAATTCTTTGTATTATTTTTAGTCCCAAAAGCTACTTCTCTCTGGACAACCCTGTCTAAGCACTCTTCCACTCCCTCCACTGAACTAACAAATATGAACTACCCAAATGGGCTTGAATATGAGCTCTCCGCCTTAATATGTTTGTGTGTTTACAGAGAAAGTTGTGTGTTATGCCAGACGTGAGCGGCTTGTTAGATGATTAAGCCTATCCTGAAAGACATCAGGCGTTCATCTCGTTCTTTCCATTCCTGGTATCATACGTTGGTACTACAGTCACGGATATGTCTCGATAGCTTCTAAAAAGGTGGTGAAGACCGATCCGGTGCGAAGTGCCGGTCGCCTCTACACATATCTCTGCATCATGGTGGAAAGAGATGGGTGGGCTCTTGCGCATCGTATCCGACTTAAGCCAATGAGCTTCAGGAACCAGTTTGCGTCACAATATTAGCGGGAATTTTAAATTCCAAAATTATTACCTTTTTACAATTCCTTGAAACAGATACATGAAGCACTTGAAAAAAATCATCATTCATTGCAGTTCATTTTGTTAATTTTGGTTGGTCATCGTTGAAAATTGTCATTGCATGCCAATGTGAGTGGCTTTCAAAATGTTTCTCAACTCTTGTCGATCTCCATGCAACATGGCGGCCAACGTCTGGTCTGGGTTTTCAAATGAAGTGCCCTTGTTGTGGTCACGTGATTCTGACGCAAACTGGTGCTGCGCAGAACGAGCAAAAATCTGTGCAACGGAGGAAGCTACCATCTCTTTCCATAATGCTCTGCTTTTAAATTTCTTTCATTTTTATCGGTGCTTTTCAACATAGAAAAAAAAGCTTAAATAAAATGCGAAAAGAACGAAAAGATACACGAAGGACAAGATAAATTAACAAGTCCAGCGACACCAACTATATTTTAGTTAAATCAAAGAACGACAGAGGCTGGTCGCGATTCCTCGCAGATAGAGTTGCCATACATCTTGAAAGAGCGGGATATGTCCTGACTATTGGCGCGTGTCTCGCTGTCCCGTCAGACTTTTCTTTGTGTCTGCGAAAAGTAATGAAATTTTTATTCTGTTATAATTACGCACAGTTCTTAAAAAAACTGTCTTTTGGATCTACTTGTGATACATCACAGAACTATGCGCTACATACAAGTACACAAGCGGCTGATTCCTTTCGTAAGTAAATAGCTATTTGTCTTTTTACGGTGCAATCAGAGACCTAAAAAATCGAACAAGAAAAATATTTTGTGCTTTGAATCGAAGTGCATCTGTCTCTCTCATAATGTATTCCTGCAAGAGAATCTGGAGAACCAAGGGGAAAAGAGCACAGTGAAAAACAGTGCTTTATTATAACTTAAGCCGTACTTTATTTTATTTAAACACCCACAAATACTGAATATTTTTCATAAAAAAATAAGGAAGTGACTTGCAGAACCTGGAAAAGTGGGCGAAATTCGCCATCGGAAAAGAGTGATCCCCCTGTAATTCTTGAAAGTAAGCAATGTAATTAATCTTGATCTCCTACTTAGTTGTTTACTTGATGTAGCCATACTATTTCCTAGTTATACGATTTCCTTGATAATATTCAGTTGTATGCAAATATATAATTTACTCTGGATGTCCTGAATTCCTTTATTATCCTTATGGTACCCCTACAAGCAGCGGTATACCAAGAATGAACAAACTGACGAAGGAACGAACGAAATAAACCATTGCTTCTTCGTCGCGGCGAAATCAACCGTCACGTGTTAGTCTTCCTCTTTACCGTTCTCGTCGCCGCAATCGAGATCGTCGTCGTTGTCATCATCATCAGTAGGGGACGCATTTTAATGAAATGACTTCTTTTCACTTCAGCACATTCCGTTTAGTGTAGAAATTCATTTTATGATATGGCAAAAGGAAATGACCCAATTTATGCATTTTTTTAAAATTTTCGCTGGTTTTTGACATAAGTAATTTTTTTTACCTTTTTTCGTCATTTTTAATCATTTTTTTCGCTGATTTCATAGATTTTAATCTCATTTTAATGATACTTGTTTTCACTACTATTTACGAGATGCAACTAATTTTCTTTCAGAATTCCTGAGTAGCCTATTCCATTTCCTCGCTCAGAAACTAACGTTAGCCACTACGAGAGTACGTAATATAATATTTCTGTGACGCCTATCAGTGCCGGTTCAGCCGATTTGTGGAAAACTAAAGACAGATTTCCTGGTAAAGAACAGTCCAAACCAAAAGTTTGAAGGCTGAATTCACTTTAACGAATAGAAGAGGCAGTTCCGAAGATTCGAACTAGTTTTGGTTACATTTTCATGTCTTTTCCTTTACTTTTGGGGTATTTTAAAAATATTTTAAGACGATTTTATTGATCATTTTCTGCGATGTTTAGGTCATCAAAATCGCCCCCTAGTCATCACAAATGACATGTTCATTTGGCAAAAAATTGAGTTCTGTTCTTACATAGAATTTTATTTCCAAAACGAAACGTAAAATGTCTTAAAATACATTACTTAGTACTTTATGTAAGGTACTCTTATGTCGTAAGATACATTACATCGTACTCTATTCGTTGAGTTCAAGACAGTGTTGAAAAGTGAAATATTTGGGTTACATTTTTCATTTTTATTAGAAAAGAGTGAAGTGGACATGTTACATTTTGAAGGTTTGCTCCTCGGTTGAGGTCCGCTCCGCCCCCAGTCGTCAATGACTGCCAGCCAGACAACAAGCATTCGGCGCCAGGCGCGATCTACTTCCCGGGTGCCTGATTGAATTTGCGCGCGTGGGTCGGTGGCTGTGTGACAGTGACAGGAGGCGGGCGGGCCGTGCAGCGCTGGGCGACGCGGCGGGGCGGGGCGGGGCGAGGCGAGGCGAGGCGAGGCGGGGCGGGGCGGGGCGGGGCGGGGCGGGGCGGGGCGGGGCGGGGCGGGGCGGGGCGGGGCAACGCGCGGGACATCGGCCTCGTTGGAACACTTAACCTGGCCGCGCGCAGGCCATTGGGCAACAGACACGCCCCCCTCCCCGCCCCCCCCCCCGGGTCGACCCGAGCGCTTTGCACGCCGCGCACGTACGCGCGTGTACGCACGCGCCGCTCCGCGCAGACGCGACGGCCAAAGGGCCGCTGTGCTCGGCAAACGGATCTGCGCAGCATCCGGCGGCCACGAGGGTAGACCTGATGGCCTCCGGGTGAAGACTACATCAACAATGACTGTGTGTCGACGGCTCCGTGTCGTTGACAATGTGATGTGCTTTGGTGTAGAAGCGGTAGTGGCTGCTGTGCGGGTGGTTGCTGGGGTTGGTTCTACCATGAAGATCTTTTTGTGATATCTTTGAATAGAGTGTTGGCACCGCAGAGCCCCTCATGAGCCCTAACTGTGATCAAGGGTAGTGCCATAATATCATGGTGTAGGTGAGAGGGGATGAAATGGAAGTGGATGTTGGATGGGTTACTCTATGTCTATAGAATAGAGGAGGGAGGAGGAAAATGAGATTTAGTGGAGGAAAAAGACTAAGGATTTAGAGGAGGAAAACGAGGATATTTAGAGGTTAGAAAAGGAAGTAATATTTGCTTCTGGAATTGCTTAATCAGACGAACAATGAATCATTTGCTTCATCTCCGTGTCAACAACGTCCTCTATACAGAATATTTTATTTATATTTTCTATATCGATCTGTATCATCAGTTTTCTAGATCAATATCCACAACAACAATGTTCGATTAAAAATATGTACTACATAAAATCATTTCATTTTAATATAAAAATTCGAATTATTCATTCCCTAGAAATGAACGGTTAGCATTATCTGTTGAATACTTGGTAAGTGTTTCAAGGTGTGTAGTCAATGATAAAATATGCCAGTTGAAATATAAGAGGATTGAAGTAAAAGATGTTGTTTTGTATTTAAAATGAAATGGTGCATATTAGAATACTAATTATCATAGCCTTACATACTTCACTTCGACTACAGATCAAATCTATAGAAGCGAGTCTCAATGTTCACGGGAAGGAACACCCGGAATATTGACTTTGGAACATGATTCTTTTCCTTATACAATAGGAGAACAAGGTATGATTAAAACTCCACAAAAAGTTTATATTACCTGGTAGCAGATGTAGAAAATAATCTTGTTGAAAACCATCTATCCGCATTACTAAACGTTAACTACCAGAACATTGTAATAGATTCAATGAAGGGAAAGAAATCTCTTAAACCAGTGTTTCATGGGACACAAACCGAAAATCTCCATTTCAAATTTAAATTGAACGGCCCACAAGGCTTCTACATATCAGGTAACACTACACGAATAGAAGACTACCAGGAAAATGAGTTGGGCGAGAAGTTACGGAAGCAAAGGCAGGAAAGCGAGTAATGTGCGCATTAAAATATAAGATGAAAAACAATCAGAAATGTATTCAGGATGAAGACATCAGACAGCAAAAAACGACATGAAGCCAATAAAACAAAGAAACCAAGAAATAAAACGGAAAACGAGAAGGAAATTCAAAAGAATCAAAATAGCTTCCAGATAAATGAAGAATATAAATTTAATCTTAGGGAAAAGTGGAGCAAAGTTCATTATTTAATGGAAATTAATTTTAATTATATTAAAGGACTATTAAGAAAAGATTAAACAACGTGGTAAAAGCAGCATAAATACATATTAATATATTGATTAACTATTGGTGCTAGAACACCTCGTACTTTCTCGCCCGTAGTTTCACGCAAAAATACCCGAAAGTACTCAAGTTTTCGAATAATTGTACACGATCTTATTTCAAAACTTTTCTTTAGAGAATAGAAATCTCTATAAGTAATATTTTAGCTGTAGAAAGACTCCGAAAATATTTTGAACTTTTGTAATTTGGTAATTTTCGAAAAATCAGAGTTTTCAACGAACACGAAACCTGCACCATTATCTTAAACGTCCTTCACACTATCCAACAATAAAATCCAATCAAAACCGATGGAGCGTTTTTATATTTGGAAAATATCCCAGAGGTTTCATGCAAATCCCACGGAAAATTAAAATATCGGTTTCAAATTTAAGGGGTCGCGGTATTTGCCAGATCCTTTGAGGAATATGAATTTTGGAGAAAATCGACTGAACGGTTTAGCCGCTCGCGTTGTTCACAGACGGACGGACGTTTTGCTGTCATTGGATTTGGCGGTATCAAAGACCCACTAAACCTGGATTCTGCCTACACCACATGATAGAGAATTTCCTCTCTAAACTTACCAACTGCATTTATTCCTTTCTGTCACTAAGGTTATGTAATAAGAGTTTCTCTGCCAAAAATTCGCCGTTGTTTCGTGCAGCATTACGTAAATTTCCCTCCACTCCGTAGCGAGAAAGTAAAAAGAAAGACTGGGCAGCTGAAAATGAGCCAAGATCAATAGGAAATACCCCGGCAAAGATAAAGATAGCAAGTGTGCGAAAGAGGGATTGAGAAACTGAAAACTACAGAAAGCGAATGGAGGTCGTTATCTTTTTTTTACATTCCCCCCGCCAGTTGCCCTGGCGAGGCGGAAATTCATTCAAGTTAGGGATTACATATGACGCTCCAACCTTTCGGTTTATGAAGCTGCGGGAGGGCAATATCTTAAATAAACTAATTATAACTAATCTTTATCTAACTTGAAACTATGCATGCCTCTTTGGGCTATTTGTTTTAATTTACAGTATCTTGAAATAACTTTAAATTGAGTTCTTTAAATTGTTCTTTCTTCTTTCATTTTGTTTTTTAGTCATTCACTCACTCAGTCATGTTTATTCTATATTTACAAACACATTCACTCACTCATTCATACCACACTTCACTATGTACACTTTATTTACGCCACGGCGCCGACTTTACTCAGGCGTCCGTGGCGCCGCGACGCTTTCAGGGCAGGTCGTGATCTCGCTGGACGACCGACCGACCGACACGCCAAGATCCCTCGCGTGGAGGCGTCGGCGCGTCGCTTGCACGTGCGCTCCTATGCAGATCACGAGGCCCATAATCTCCGGCCGGTAGCCGCCCCTACAACCTCCCTCCCACTCTCTGCCCTCCTTCCGGGTCGCATTCTCCCGCAGCGCCCACAACGCATGACGTCACCCGGCGACTGGAATTACACAGCAAGAGAGACAACGGCGAAAAACCTTTGCAATCGGACAATGTCTAAGAGAAACAACGGTAGATAATTTTCAAATTAATTATTGAACCTTTAAAAATATTATTTTTCGCTAATACAGAAGGAGGTAAACTGAAGGTATTCAAGTCACCACGAAGGCTACAGAATGAATTCCTGCTCTCTCTGCCTGTGGTATTTATTTTCTAGTTACACCACAACGCGCCAAAAACGCTGAAAACTGAGTTATGGCGAGGTAAAAATCCCAGGTAAGATTTAATAATTCCGCCACTAGACGATGACTTAAACCATTTCCCCCCCCCCAAAAAAACTGAATGAAGACATGATCGTTTCTCCGCCTACTTCAATATAACCTACGTCAACTGAAATGAGCCATGTATGATGAAATTATATCAAAATGACGGTCTGTCCTGGCATTTCTGTAACTTATTACACCTCAGGGCAGGGCAATACCTAAGGTATACGATATTGCATTTCCTCCCCACTATGACACTTTAACCACTTACAACCAATTTTCATTGCACCAATCACACTCGTCAATAGACCGAATCAAGATGATATCTAACGTGAATCTATCCCAAATGTAAGTTTAAGCACCTTAAATGAAATAACGCAACAGTAATTCCCCTGGTCCACTGGCAACAGAACTTAATAATGATGTCACAGACTGAGCCTTCAGGCCATACCTGGAAAGGAAGATAGGTACTGTTGGTCAGGTAATCATAATATAATATGACGAACGATGTAGAAAAGGTGAAATGCTAGACAAAAGAAATGAGAGAATCCGGTTAAAACCTGTCGTGCACCCGCTTCGACCGCAAATTCCATTTGAATCGCCCGAGAATTGAACCCCGGTTCGGACTTGTGGAAACCAAACGTGCTGTCCGCTCCACTACAGAGTGGAAGGTCAAAACAAGTCTCCTGCCTAATACTGGCGAAACAGAAGAAGTTAAATATTATCATTGCTTTCAACAATCACGTTCTGTGCGTCTGCTCTACCGGTTCGAGAGCACGGCTGCACAGGGGGAGAGAAAAAGTCCCGAAGCTGAGGATCAGGTAGCCGCTCAATATAGGGGCTGCTCCTGAGGAAGGAAGGCGGTTCCGGGTCGCAGAGCAGGCCGCACCACCGGCCAGCCGCCCCTCCACATCGCCCCGCGCCACTGCACGCCACTCCACGCAACGCCGCGCCGCGTCGAGCCGCGTCGACCAGCACGTAGCTCCTGGGACGCAGGTGCGGCGTACACCAGCACAAAAAGGGCTGCTTAAAGGGGGACGCAGCCCTTTCAGAGTCCGGCAGCCAGCTCCGAGTTCCGGTCGCGCCTTCTACTCCAAAGGGCACTGCCCTTTGCGACAAACAGTGTGCACGTGTCCCCAGGACGCCGCCCAAATGTTCCTAAGAATTACAACTTTTTACCCGTCGTTGAAGGTTGGCACCTACCTGCCTTCACGAATTCCTGCCTCCTGCGAATATTTTTATCCAAACCCTCACCGCCTTGTTATATTCTCTGCGACCTCTCCCGATGTGGTTTTCCTCTGGTGTTTTTCCCTTCTACCACAAGTCTTCTAAAATATCGAGGAGGATACTTCCGTATCACGATCTACCGTATCGAGTTTGAAACCTTAAGGCTAGAGTTGTGTCGCCGATATAGCATGTACGGTGAACTTTTCGTTTCTTCCTTCCTCCATCCCCATTCGCAAACCTGCAATAGCCATCACTCCTTGAAAGCAGCTGGTTGCCAGATTTCTGCACAGTCGAAGATTCCAGATTTCTCTGATATAGACCTATGTACTCCACTCTGTTTACATATTTTTTTTAGTTTTTCGGTTTCGTATTTATATCGTCGACTTCTAGAAGCCATTTTTTGTTAAAAATTTCACCAATTGCAGTTATTCTTGGTAAATTTGGTGGTACTAACCATTCAAACATTATCAAACTTTTAATTTTATATTAAAACAATGGATGATTTTGAACGACCAATCGCAGCTTTTAACAGTATCTTAATCATAAGTAAGCAATTCGACATCACAGAAAATCCCCGAAAGCGAGGAATTTACTTATAAATTACGAAAATCAGGTCTTACAACCTTAGATGTTCTCACATTTATGGACAGAGATAATGTCATCCAAGTGACGTGGTAGGTGTTTGTCACCAAAGTGTCCGAAACTAGAAATTTCATAAAGGATTACGTTAAGAAAAATCAAAGGCGTATTACAGACTAGACTGAATAATCGTATCTCCGAATTAGTCATAAGAAATTTGCTAATCGGTGAGAATTTTTGTCACACCACCACTGTAATTACAACCATCGTTTTTTATTAATTATTCCTTAGAGACACAAGTTTCAGTATGGATGCAACAGATTTCGACACGGAACATCAGGGCTATACAACCGTCACGGAAAAACTCCTAAAACAATTATCACGATTCAATTGCTTAACAACGCCAAATTATATCAAGCTCTTTTTGAAGAAACGTATGAATATTTTAAAATACATTCGAGAGCCATGTGCTTGTTTGGGCATTGAGGTAGTACCATCATGACAAAGTTTCCTGAACGTAAATAGCAGTGGTTATATTTGTAAGTCATTTCACTATTTTCTAGATAACCTACTAATTACAGTATACATTTATATCATATTTAAATTGTTGGTAGCGTAGGTCTGATAACGGTCCAAAATCCAGACCGAAAGTTTGCCCACAAGAAACAAATTATATGAAAAAGAAATCGCCAAAGGTTGAAAAGGGCCTTGAGAATTTTGACGTTTTCTCGACACTTGACACACACTGTAAGGTGGGGATGGCACCGACTGTCCCCTTTCCGTCCAGAGCGGTTATCATTATCCCTCCACCGGATATTCCGGAGGCGGCCTCCCCTTGGAAGCTACGAAAGTTGTTGCACCGACCAGGAGCACGGGCGTCCGCTGGCGACTTTCCTCCCAGGCAGCCGCCAATGAAAGGGTGGAAGGAGAGGGAAGGGGAGGGGAACCGGCGGTTCCACGCGACATTAACATGCTGCACGGGGGGGGGGGGCAGCGGAGGGCAGACAGTGGGTAAGTGCAGTTTACGTTTTCCAGTGGGCGGAATGACCATTCTTGTCCGGTTTTATAATGGACCCGAAACAAATGGTAGCAAATATAGCACAGTTTAGCACTTCGAAAGGTTGACGCAGTAATCGTTGACCCAGGAACTCTACAAGTACTTCGTTGTAAGTGGTTAACATTGTGAGTTATGAATGGTGGCCATTAGTTTCCTGTTTAGAAACGAGTGCGCGTCTCAATAGGCCTGCGTCAGGACGATTTGCAACAGAAGGCGTGATGAATATTGATCAATAAACATTCATAAAACGAAAATGTTGAGTCCTTAAATACGAAGAATATCATTTAATTTTATTTGTATTGCGAGTTCTTAATAGAGTGTGATATAAAAGTTCCCCCATTTATTTATTTATTTATTTATTGTTTTGCTTCCCGACAAAAATACTTTTTAGGGTAAAAATTCTTCTTGATTTATGATTCTTTTTGTGTAGTTCAGAACAAAAAACCAAACTGATTTATTTTAGTAAAAACAAATAAATATTACTATCTCCTAATACAAGAATAAATGTCCATGTCTGGAGGTGTGGTATGTATATGGTTCTGCCTACTATCACCCGAATTATATTTTGCGTGTAGTTCAAGTTGTAAAAGAAAAGTCTTGAACCCCCACCCTCCACCCCGACATCCCAGCTTTTCAATATACGTATGGACCCTCACCACATAAAAAATTAAGTACGGAAGATACCTTCTGGAATTGCCGTAAAATCGTCTCATAAAAGACAATTGACCGTTACCAAGCATCCTTCATCAGCGTCGATAAGGAAACCGTGACAGAAACTCCACCCGTCCAACCGGCTCCGGAGCAAAAAGGGAGCGGGTTTCGAACCCAGGGACCACCTGGCTCCGGAGCCTAAGCCGCAGCGCCATGTCCCCTCGCACGAGAAGCAGCGGCCGTAAATATTGCGCAAAGGAAACCCGACCGCCACTTCCGCCGTATACGATGCGTCTATTCTCGAATACAGGGGTCTCCAAACTACGCCCCACACGCCTCGCTACAACTCGCCTACCAATGGGACTATTAATTTCAAGTTCAAAACAGAACGAAGGCCCGATCGTCATGAGAGAGTTTTAATAAATGTAACAATATTTCATTGAGGAGACTGAAGTGTTTAATACATGTAAATCTTAGATAAGTGATGATTAAATCAACAAATGAAGTGACAGATCGCTTTTTGGAATTCTATGCTGTAAAGTAACTATTCGTGTTTTTTCGATAATTTCAATTAATTTTAAATGCTAGCAAATACATCCTAGTCAATTGTAAAGCTTTCATAATAATACGAATACATTCTTACATCGAATCCAATGTAGAATTACTCCGCCATTCATACTGATGGGTGTTATTTAAATGAATTTTATTTCGTAATACTGCTTTTTGAATACGTTTCAGGAAAAATGGCTCGCAAGTCTTCCTTCCTTAAGACGTCATTATATCAAAATGACTTTCTGAGTCATCTTTAGTATACATATTTATATTCTTAAGTAGACAGAAAGCACAGCCCTGATGTAATGTTGGCTTAAATACGCGCGTCCTCAATTCAACTTAATTATTAAAAATTAATAAATAATGAAAAACCTTCACAATATTTAATATTCAATTGATGAAGCAAGTTCGTTTTTTAAATTGTTATAAAGGAAAGTTAAACAGCAATTTGAATCTTGACTTTATAGAACATTGATTAGATACAGATAACAGTCAAATTTAAGGCAGACTAAACTTGAAATTAATTTTAACGTACTTGTATTATGTATCATTAGAACCTAAACTTTGACTTCGAAATGTTTCATCATATTCAAAACATTGATGCCGGCCTGGATAGCCGAGGTCGCTAAGGCTGTACGGCCGTGGTTGACTCGACTCGAAGGATCGCGGGTTCGAATTCCGCCTCGGGCATGGATGTTTGTGTGTGCCTGTCCTTTCGTGTCGCGTTCCCCCTACGGTTATCCAGTGTAAACAATTACAGCAGTCGCTACATGACCTAATAGTTAAAAAGCGACCTAAAAAAGAAGAAAAAAGATATTTAAACATCGATGTTTCCATTGACATCGAAAACATTTTCATGTATCGAATGATCGATGTTTTGCTAAAATTTGCCATCACTACCACCACCATCCCCGCACACGCACACGCGCCCGCGCCCGCGCCCTCCTCTCCTCAGAATTCAGAACGCGGGGAGGGCCGCCACAATGACTCCCATTGTAGCGCAAGAGCATTCAACTGCCTCTAACAGCCATTAGATCTGACGCAAGGAATTGTGGGCAATGACAATTCAAAAAGTCGCCGTCTCTGCCGCTGGAGCAGCAGCAGCAGCGGCAGCAGCCTTTAATTGGTCCAGTGTCCCGGGGCGGTCAGTGGGGAGAGCAAACGGACAAGCAAGGCACGGTAGAGGCGATAGTGTGGGAAGGGGGAAGGAAATTGACGGACGAGTATAGGGTAGAAGAGAGGACGGAACGGAACAAGTGCGTTGAGGCGAGACGAGATAAGATGAGAGATCGAAGAATGAAATAAGTGGGGTGGGAATTCACGCGTAAGAATAAACCATGTGAACGCGCCTCAATTTAGTGAACTTTCGGTCCCAGTGAATCCTAAACATCTGTTATAGAACATAATACAACTTTCAAGAGCAAGAAGATCTGTGAATTAGTTTCGCGAATTCATATAACACCGTTTCCAAATAGAGAGGCGAGGACTCTTGAGTTACTTTTGTACCATATACAGTAAATTAAAGCGATCGAGGGAATCGTTCTACTAAGGAAATTATTTTAGATCGTCATAGGCAGTTCGTCCATGCTGAAGATTTCATCGACGATTATCACAAGTTGAAAACTAGTGCAATGTGCTCTCACTGGACCATCTTGAATGAAGTGTAAATGTATTTCAGAACAGATGAAGGAAGTCATGGCATCTGATACAAAAATGAAGAAAAGTTAAGAGGCACTGGAGGTGCTATGAGTGCACAACGATATTTAGAGCGTGAGTGCGAACAGTGTAGAATAACGTGGGGAAAAAAGCATTAAAATGTCGAAATTTTGATTTTGGTGCAATTGAACATTAGCTCTGAAATAATACACTCAATCATACTTGACAAATGAACTTACTTCAGGGATTTTCGAATACAGTGAACCAAATGTTATTACCCCCGAAGTTCACAACAACCTGAGTCCACTCCAGGTGGAAAGACGGGAGCAGAAAGAAGTACACACAAGAGAGGGAGACGGAATGAGAGGTAACTAGGAGAAGGAGTACAAAAAGAAAGAACTGAGGAACATACGAGATGAGAAGAGGCAACTAGGAAAACGGAAGAGACGAAGGAACAGAGGTTTAGGAAAGAAAAATATGAAAAAAAAGAGGCGGGGAGTGTGTAAAGATAAAAGGTCCTGAGGAGGACAAAAGGACGGAGCAGACAGAGGGGGAGACATGACTGACTGGTCAAGGGTTAGCGTCACGTACAGGAAATAGTAGACGCAGGAAACCTACACCCGAGGAGATAAACAACACTCCCTTTTAATGCACTCTAACAGTCAGTGTCCCGATCAAGGAAAAAACAACTCCAACGCGTTCCTTCGCAAGAAAAAAAAGTGCTCGACCGTCAGGTAAAGCCCACAATCACCACTCTATCTTATCGGTGCCAGAATAAGAGTCGACACGTCCTTCTGGTCATCTTCATCGCTGGGATGATCCCGGTAGGCATGTAACAGCTGGATGAGTGGACCTTAAGAGCCGTAATGGATGATATATGGGGCCGAGTTCCTTCGGCGTGCGTGCCCTCGACGATAAAATGTGTCAGGCAGCTTAAAGCTCTCCGTGCTACCTTCAACCGAACTTCGTTCACTTCGTTCAATCTATCTCTTTCTCTCATTAAATTCTTGGAAATTGTGACTTGGGGGTAACTACGTCGGGAGATGGTGAAAATATTAGAAACTTCTGTAATGTTATAATTAAGTCTTTCAAGGAGATTTGTGAAAGAAAGGAAACTAACCTTTACATCTTTGTGAGTTTCTGACCTGATTCTCGAGGAAGGCACCAAATATATCGTATGTAGATGATTACGTAAAAAATTCAAACTACTCTTCGAATATCGCAGAAAAGTTTGCATCTTTTAAATATAATTCAATATTCTACGAAACAAACTCTGCTACATGAAACTTGGTTGCATAATTCATACAAGAGCCTAAGTTGTCGGCATGGTGGCCGAGATCGCTAAGGCAGTAGTGTCGTGATTATCTCGGACCGAAGGGTCGCGGGTTCGAGTCCCGCCTCGGGCATGGTTGTATTTGTGTTCGTCCTTTCACCCCTTATCACCATATCGTTTCATCTTCATAGTACCACACCGTTAACACTAATAGTGGTCGCTAATGACCTAAGATGTTGATGCGACCTTAAATAACCAATTAAAAAAAAGAGCCCAAATTTTCGTCTTTTACTCCTTTTTTTTTGTAGTTCGTCTGGAGGCCCTGACACGGACTTTCGAAATTATATTAGCATACAGAATTCGAGGAAAAATGCTAAAGTTTACCAAGTTATCAATTAAAAATCTTAAACTTTTCGTTTAAAATTTAGAAGTTGTTTTATTAATAATGTGCTATTTTAACACATTTTACAATCTTCTTAATAAAGAGAAAATTAATTGTATATAATTTAGAATTATCCATGCTGTCCGAATTGGAAAGTGGATCATTCGGACATAGTAGCTAAAAAGCATTATCATTATGAAGTGTTAAAGTAAAAAAGACGAACATTTCGTCCGAAGGTGAGAGGAAATTAATTAAATGTTAAATAATGTATCAATTAAGATGACATTTCCAGTAAAAATGTATTGAAATCGTTAATCTTATTAATGAATTAATGCTCAATCTAATAAATTTTATATTAGACGTATTATATAATTATATTAATTACCTGGAAAACACTGAGGAGTACGTTTGAGCGTGTAACTCCCATTTCGGCCGACCTGGTTGGCCGAGGTGGCGAAGAGCGAGTACCGACTCAACGCTTTGGCCCGAAGGGTCGCGGGTTCGAGTCCCGCCTTGGACATGGTTGTTTGTCCCTCGACTTTGTATGTGTTGTCGCGGAGGGCCTCGCGTTCTGCTGACCCCAGATCAGAGGAGCCCGCAAGAGTGTTTGTCTAGTGTATGGTCGAATATGCGTCCCTTCGGGACGTAAAGGGCAACCGGCTGGATACAAGCCCTAGGAGAAAAAAACAACAACTCCCATTTCCATCGAACTATTAGCCCGAATGTTTCCTCCCTCGAAAGTCGCATCACTGTTTTAATATTCCCCCTCACCGCAAAATAAACCGAGCAAGTCAACCATCCTTTCTCTTCCACCCGACTAAAATCCCGATCCATTGGGCAAGAAGCTCAGCGCGAAAGAGAAACCCCGGGCGCCCGTTCGCCCGGCGCGCCGTCGGGGTCCCCGAGCCAATCTCCCGCTTCGGCGCCCTCGGGGCTCATCTGGATGCATCTGCGCGCGCCACGGCCGACTGGCCATCGTAAATACCTGGGGTCACGTGGCCACGCCGTGATCCACTTTTTGCGCGACTTCCCGCGCCGCTGCGACCTTCACAAGTGATGCCGAGCTGCGGATAATCTGCGGCGACGAAGGCGACGCGACGGCGACGGCGACGCCCGCAAATTCTATCTCGCAGTGCACCAAAACGAGCCTCCCGGGTCCCGACCGGCGGTACATACAGCGAGATCAAGTTTGCCGTGGAACCTCTGAATATCAGCTGCGTCACTACACAAGTCGTTTGTTTAATTTTATATTTATCTAATAATTCTATGTAGACTTTATGTTGTTTCTGGCCAATTTTTAATGACAAATGTATTTTTCGTATGTATTTTCCTTTCTAGTACATATTTTATTACAAAAAAAATAATTTAACAATGTGAACATTGTTAGCCGTTTATTTAATTTATAATTTATATATATATATATATATATATATATATATATATATTAATTTATATGAAACGTTTTATTTATTCAACAATATGAATTATAGAACTTTTAGATGGGGAAAAATAAGTTCCTGAAATATTGTTTACATTGTTAAATGAAGTTTTTTGTAATAAAAAATGTAATTAAAAAGGAAACAGAAGAAAAATACAATTGTCACTAAAAGTTGGCCATAAATCGTTCGTGATTCCCTGTATTTGTTTTTTTTGTTGCGGTATCTTAAGTGAACTCTCACCAGCGAAGAAAAATTACTAGTACTGTGGTGACAAAACTTGAGATGTGCACGACCAGAAATCATCACCTCGGCGCAATGACGGAGGAAACGTACCTATTTCAAAGAAGACCCTGGGGAAACTCACAAGGCGACTTGGCATTCACTAAGTGACACTGTTTCATAATTTCGTTCGCATTATTGTGTACTTGGTGTCCAGTGCCGGCGCTACGCATGGGCAGAACAGGCGATCGTCCAGGTCCCACAAGTCAAGGGGTCAGAATCCGAAGGGGAAAAAAATCAATAAAAAATTGAAAAAGAAATGTGAGCTTGATAAAATCATTATTGTAATTTTAGTAATTTTAGTCTGGTATTTCATAACATTTTCAAATAATTACAATAATCATAATGTGTGTACCATTTATATTACCATATTACCATATATATATAGGTATATATATATATATATATATATATATATATATATATATATATACAGTAGTGCAAATTAATGTGAACAAGACGTAATTTTCAAATAATTTGAATTGCTGAGCTTGGCAACCCTGATTTACCGTCAATTATTGCCTGAAAGCATATCTCAACTGTTTATTTATCTTAGTTGCATTGTTGTTTGTGTTTACAAAAGTGTTATTGCTCGTTTCTGTGAAGTTTTAATCTTGTGAAGAAGTGATAGATCATTATTTGTTAAACGCAAGCTATGGATCTCACTCCAAAGAAAAGAAGTAAGATAGCCACACTATATAAACATACTAATATGACACAAAGAGACATTGCTAAAGAATGTGACGTGAGTTTGGGAGGGGTCAACAAAATTATTAAACAGTTTAAAGATACTGGTAGTGTTTCACCTCAGCGAAAAGGAAAGTGTGGAAGAAAACGGAAAACAACTCACAGGGATGACTCAATTTTGCTCAGAAAATCAAAGAAAGACCCTAGGATGACAAGTTTTGATCTACAAACAGACTTAGCACGATCGGGTGTTCATATTCACGACTCTACTGTTCGACGAAGACTTTTGGAAGCTGGGCGAAGGGCTGTTCGACCTCAGAAGAAACAGCTTTTGACCATCCCAATGATGAAGAAAAGATTATCTTGGGCCAAAAAATATGAGAAATGGAATGAAGAAGATTGGGAGAATGTCTTATTCTCAGATGAAACGCACTTTATTGTACAGGGTCAACGGTCACGCTACGTGAGGAAATCACGCAATGAGAAACTTTCTCCTAATCACATTGACCAAAGTGTGAAATACCCCATTAAGAAAATGTTTTGGGGTTGTTTTTCTATTCATGGGCCAGGGCCACTTGTTCCAGTTGATGGAATGATGAATTCCGATAAGTACATTGAGATTGTTAGAAGACGAGTGATTAGAACTGTCAATGACAAGTGGCCGGGAGGAAATGGCATTTTTCAACAATATCATGCTCCCTGTCATAGATCGCGGAGAGTCACTGAATTTTTCCAAGAACATAATGTTAAGCTTTTAGACTGGCCAGGAAATTCACCAGACCTCAATCCCATAGAGAATTTATGGGCTATCCTTAAAGGAAGAATGCGCAAAATGAACTGCACAAACAAAGAAACCATGTTTTCTTCGTTAATCAGTGTATGGTTCAAAGACAAAGAAGTGAAAATGATGTGTCAAAAACTGGTTCATTCTATGCCAAAACATGTAAAACTAGTTATTGAAGCCAGGGGTGGACATATTTCGTACTAGTTGTATAATATTCTGTAAATACTGTAGGATTATTAAAATAAGTTGAAATCAAGACGTGTTCACATTAATTTGCACACTACTGTATATATATATATATATATATATATATATATATATATATATATATATATATATATATATATATTGCTTCCCGCGGAAACTAGCATTGGCTGCTTTGAAAGTTTCCTTCGTGGTTCTTTAATTCACCACATGATGCCGACGCATTTGGTACACCCCCTCCACCACCGGAGTTGAGTCTCCTGCATACTTCGTAGTGCCGTAGAGGAAATAACATATTTTCCTTCACTATGTTAGTGCCATCATAGACTTAAGAGGTATAATTCTTTACTCTATGATGCCATAGAATAAGGAAGGTTCAAAGAGTACGAGTTGGCGTTGAGTAAGCCGGTGTTGAGTAGGGGGACGACGCAGGTGGGAAAGGCCGAGGTGATGTGCGTAGAGAGGATGTGCAGTTAGGAAAAACCGGTTGCATCGGAACCCTAGCGGACCTTAAGGGCATCGAACTTGTTCAGAACCGTTGACAGTGACGTGAACGGCAGTATGTCGCAAGTTGAAGTGGAAATTTAATTGAAACATTTTAAAATATTCTAGATTTTCTTTTTTGAACAAATGATTATTTTGCTAACTTTGTATTAATATTTAACGAGGGGAAAATTCAATAATTCATTTTAAGTTTAAGTTTTAATTTCATTTGAATTGGGTATCCAATTTGAATGCTTCAGGTGAAATGAACATTTACCGTTTATGTGTGGTGAAATTATTTCTTTAAACATGATGGGGAAGCCGCTTTTAAATTCAGAATTTATTGATACTTACCTGTACTATGTTTGTGTGTACCTCAATAATATTTTCCTCCTACATCATTCCGTTTCACGTTTATTTACAACAATAATATTTATTACAGTTAGATTGTTGGTACCTAGCAATGAAGAAAAACAGTTATCATTTCTATTGTTATTTTTTTTCAGAAATTTTCTATCATCTGTCGTTTCTAAATATTTGCTCCAATAATGATAGGAAAAGAAACCAGACCGTCAATGTGAATATTCTACATTCGTTCATTTTCTTACTACAGGGTTGTTCCTTGGAAGAGTGCGGGTGCTGTTCTGTTGTGGGGGAGTGGCGGGTGGGGTGGGAGGGGAGCGAGCGGAGGGGCGGGGGCGGGGACGGGGGCGATTCGCCGCTTCCGGCCGCGTGGCGTGCCGCCGCGTCCGCCCCGCCCCCAGCGCCCTCACGCAGCGCGGCGCCACGCGCCCGCCCGCGCCGCCTGACGACTGTAATTAGTCTTTCGCCGGCGGCGCAAGGAGCTGTCCGCGGGCGCGCCCCCAGCGCCATCGCCCTCGGCGCCGCCCACGCTCCCTTCCCAACCTCCGGCCCCGCTTCCTCCTCGCCAACGCAAATGCAGTGCACCCCGGTTATAGTGAACTCGGATATAGCGAATCCTCGGTTATAGTGAACTTAAGTCACCGGGCCCGTTTCACTTGCATTACAAATAAGCATAAGAAGGTTCGATTGTAGTGAACCTGAACCTCGGCTATAGCGTATGTAAGAAATGAATCCCAGCGCCATCGCCCTCGGCGCCGCCCTCGCTCCCTTCCCAACCTCCGGCCCCGCTTCCTCCTCGCCAACGCAAATGCAGTGCACCCCGGTTATAGTGAACTCGGATATAGCGAATCCTCGGTTATAGTGAACTTAAGTCACCGGGCCCGTTTCACTTGCATTACAAATAAGCATAAGAAGGTTCGATTGTAGTGAACCTGAACCTCGGCTATAGCGTATGTAAGAAATGAATCCCAGCGCCATCGCCCTCGGCGCCGCCCTCGCTCCCTTCCCAACCTCCGGCCCCGCTTCCTCCTCGCCAACGCAAATGCAGTGCACCCCGGTTATAGTGAACTCGGATATAGCGAATCCTCGGTTATAGTGAACTTAAGTCACCGGGCCCGTTTCACTTGCATTACAAATAAGCATAAGAAGGTTCGATTGTAGTGAACCTGAACCTCGGCTATAGCGTATGTAAGAAATGAATCCCAGCGCCATTGCCCTCGGCGCCGCCCTCGCTCCCCTCCCACCCTCCGGCCCCACTCCCTCCTCGCCGACGCAAATGCAGTCCACCCCGGTTATAGTGAACTCGGATATAGCGAATCCTCGGTTATAGTGAACTTACGTCACTGGGCCCGTTTCACTTGCATTACAAATAAGCATATGTAGGTTCGATTATAGTGAACCTGAACCTCGGCTATAGTGAACGTAGGAAATACAACGATCTGGAAATTTAGTTGATCTCGTATGTTATTAGACGAGTTGAAGGGTCTTCGTAGAGTGAGACGGTGTTCCAACAGTGCAAGAGGCTTTAGAAAATGTCATGACTACATTACGCTACTTAATGAAAGAGGACAATGCAGAATCAAGAATGGAGAGGGCACGAACTCTGGAAAAAGATCTAATGAAAAATTTACAAAGTAAACAATTCAAAATATTCTTTTTACTTAATAAAGATATTGAAATTTTCATTTCGCGCTGTTAATGAATTTTGCGGTATATTAATAAAATCAATCATTGTGGAGAAATTTCAGTTAATTTTGTCATCATCGGATCTAGTGAACCTCCGATATAGTGAACCAAACATGTTAGTCTCCAGAGGTTCACTATAACCGGAGTCGACTGTACAGTAAAACTTTCTCAGTGCGGAACGTTCACAATGCGGAAATCTAATGTGAATAAGAATCGTGGTCCTGCCAAACATAAGGTAATGTATTATTTTGTATAATGCGGAACCTTGTCTAATACGAAAAAAAAAAAAAAAAAATAGTCCTTGGGGTTCCGCATTGAGGAAGTTTTACTGTACTACCACCGTTGTCACCTCCTCTGTCCCGCCACCGGAAACGTCGCATCCACCATCGTTACCCCAGCCGCCTCTTGCCGTTTCTGGCCGCACTGCTTCCACTTCTGGAGACTCCCGTCACTCCAACCCCTCCTCCAGCGCCCCGCCAGCGCCCCGCCAGCGCCCGTCCAGCGCCCCGCCAGCGCCCCGCCAGCGCCCCGCCAGCGCCCCGCCACTTCGCCGCCCCTCCCCGCCACCGCCCCCGTCCCAAGCCCGCCACCGCCCCACCACATCCCGAAACAATCCCCGCCACGCCCCACAAAACCCCGCCACAGCCCTGCCACACACCCGCCACATCGCCGCCACATCGCCACCACATCGCCGCCAAGGCCCCGCCACGGCCCGCCACGGCTCCGCCACAGCCCCGCCACAGCCCCGCCACGGTCCCGCCACATCCTCGCCACAGCCCCGCCACAGCCCCGCCACGGTCCCGCCACATCCCCGCCACATCCTCGCCACATCCTCGCCACATCCTCGCCACGGCCCCGCCACATACCCGCCACAGCCCTCAGCCTCACTCCCTCTGACCCTACTGTCGCTGCCGATCACTGCAATCACTTCCGCCTCCGTCTCCACCGACAGAGGGGCGTGGCGCACCGGGGAGGGGCGGCGCGGAAATTGTTTGCGCGAACACATCACCTCCGAGCGATTACACATCGATTCTCGGACGCACACCACTGTCAGAGCAAGCTATTTTATGAACTATTTCATGTCATTTATTGGGACCATGGCAGTTGTTAATCGCCTTATATGGGTGTTTGCTCTCCATGTTGATATTACAAACCGTATTTATAGTATATTTGTGTTAAACATTTGCACACGCACATTGGAATATTATTTATGGCATTCAACTGTTATATATACTTGATAACTTCCTCTGCACTCCCTCAAATGAACACGATGCGGACCCTATTACAAATTTCCTAGTTAAACCATGATTGCTACAAAATTACTTCTGATACGATGAAAATTCCAATTATCTTTTTTTCAATTACCATATTTTAATTTCACTACCCTATTCACATTGATTTACTTATTTACATGCACATTTTGTTATCTTTATTACATTTTTTATCAAAAATAACTTTTTCAAAATCGTTATTCGACGGGACCATTTTAAATGATACAATATTTTCCTTTTTGTTTATTAACGGTTACACAGTAGATTAAAGAAAAATATATCGCACAAATATTTGTTTTTGAACAAAGATTAGTTGGAACAAAAATTATTTATAGCAATGATACAAAAACTAAATGCGAAGTATATTAATGAAAGAATTTAAAGTTAACTTGTTATTGATATCATGTGTACACTTCTCTTCAAGAGCAATTTGGGAACGGTACACGTCGCAGATCGGCTGCGATGGCTCAGCATGTGCCTCTACACCATCGCTGAACCAGCAGATTCTGACTAACGAGTTAGTCGGTGGCAGATTATTGACATTAACTACATAACTAGCTCGAATTCAGCCACTGTTTGTAGGTAATTATATAGAGTGCAGATGCTCTGATCAATAATTTCTCGCGGCTTCTCTCATTATCCGATAATTTCCAAGCGCATAACTGAGCAGTGCTACAGTACAAATAGGCTACAGTTGATTGGTTGATTATTTCCTTTTTCTGGGAACGTCAACTACTAAGGTCATTACTCCCATAAGCGTAGTGAGTGTTTTTTCTTGGGGAGGACTACACTTACGAGATTAAGGACCATAGTAGTTGACGCGCTCATAAACATTAAATAATCTAATCTATCAATCAATCGAGCAGGAACAGTTTGGGTAGTATAACTCGCAGTCCAAGGAAACGGAATTTGTTATCGAATTCACCGTCAGGATTACACTTGCGGGATTAAGGACCATAGTAGTTGACGCGCTCATAAACATTAAATAATCTAATCTATCAATCAATCGACCAGGAACAGTTTTGGAAGTCCAACTCGCAGTCGAAGAAAACGGAATTTGTTATCGGATTCGACGCGGGTTCCAGAAGCGCGATGCGTTTGTTTCGACCTCGGCGCGACGCGCGCTGTCTCCGGAGGAGCGCCCCCAAACAAGCGAGGCGGAGCGCGATCCACGAGCCAAAACACTTTCCCGGCGGCTCCACGTATCTTATAAATACGAAATGAAGAAAAATCAAATACAGGTCACCGCAGCTGTTTGCCTCGCGTCTAAGGACGACGCGGCATGATGCCGCGCTGGAGGCGACGACGAGGATAAAAGGGCTTCTGCTAATGCCCAGATTGCGGAGACGGCGGCGGAGGAACGCTGAAAAGACCCACGAATGAGGTTTTCGCGGGCTTTGAGGGTGTTTTTCTTTTCGAAGGATGAAAAAAATACAGTCGTATCAATATGAAATTCCTAATATTTCCTGAATGTAAATATGCTGTACACTGTCAGAAATTACATTAAATTTAATGTAATTTAACATTTAATTTAATGTCAATTTAATATACGACTACATGAATTATAGTGAACCTTGTACATTAAAGGGAGAATAATGTACCTGTACATTAAATTTAATGCTTAAATTAAAATCAAATTAGATTTAATGTATGACTGTTAACTTAAAAATGACTAACTAGAAAATTGCTAACTGGAAAACTACTTTCATGTGCTATTACATTAAAAGTAATACAGACATTTCTAATAATGTACCTTTTACGTCTTCTAAACCTTTAAAGAATGCGAAAGATGTATTTCAACAATACTGTTAAAATAAAATTATCATAAAAAATAGTGTTGAAATCTGGAATGAGATCGCTGAACACTAGGAATTTGAATATATAACTAAACATCCACATCATTAGTGAATTTGCCTAAGACGGATAAGATTTTGCTGGAATATTTTCCATTTAACCTCCATTTCAATAACAATGTTTGAGGAAGATAATGGGATCATTCTCATGCCGTATGTTTTAACAACACTCTTCGTAAGTTTCGAAGTCATGGACAATGTTGATTTAAATAACTATTCACAACGTAAGTTCCTCCGCGTCCAATAAAGTTTTGCGGAGAGCTTTCTTCCAGTTTCGTTGACCCGATCTTGGTCGACATCGGTAACATGATTTCAAAATCATGTAGTTTCAGCATACGTGTCTTCTATTAAAAAAAGCCCCACGAATTGCGATAGTCCGTGTTTACATTATCTTTCTCTAGTCCGTACACTTTAATATTACTACGCATTCCGTGTTTGTTGAGCTCGTAAGCGTACTCGCTTTGGAGGAGCGGCTTTGAAGAAAGAACCACCGTCTTGCTGGAAAGAGCATTGACTGTGGAGGCGTACAACGCAGACTGTTTGTGCGCGTACTACCACATTGATGGAAGTCATGTGGCGACGGGGGCGGCCACCAAGGTCTTCGACAAACAGCACGTCAGGAAGACGAACGTGAGCAGCGCTACTCACCAGTAGGACTGTCCATGTGAGCGGTGTACATCACTACTACCATTGTTGGAAGTACATCTCGAACAGAGAAACCGGTAGCGGTAGCTCAGTGCATCAACTGATGTCACTGCAGCGCCTCTGACCGGGAGGTCCTAGGTTCCCACTCCCCACGGAGGTAGGATTTTCGACACTAGCTTTTCAGCTAGGTCGAATTCAGTCGCTGTCTGGAGGAGAATTCTAGCGGCCGGCTGCCCTGATCGGTAGTTTTCCGTGGTTTCTCCGATCAACACCAGGCGAATGCCGGAGCAGTACCCTACCAAACGGGCCACGAACCGCGCGCGATCTGTCCTTCCTCTTCCTTCTCCTATCCTCGCTTCTTACACACATCACTTACACTAACATGCACTACACTACCACATATTCCGGGAGACCGGTCGGGAGCTTAGAGCTTGTCCCGTCTGGGGCTGTGCCCCGCTGGTGGGAGAGTCCTGGTTAGGGGGAAATCCCACTAGCCGACGGTAGGTCGGCGCCGGATCTCGCCATTCAGCGGGGAGAAAATCACCGCCATCTCCCGAAAAAACATGCACTACACTAACGGGACTAATGACCGAAGCAGTTGAGGCGCCCGCAATCACGAAAAAATCAACCGAACAGAGAAGTTTCTTTATGTATAGTGTGTCTAAGATACTAGAGTGTGCGCCCACGGAAGTGACTTCTGAATCTCAACAATTTAATGATCTCAAAAATTTCAAGTAATGAGGAAATGTGAAGTTTCATTCATTCTTGTCTGAAAATATCATTGTAGCTTCCCTGCTTAATGGACCTATAAGTCATTTACTTACAATCATTGTGTTTTTAAGGGCCAGAAAATGAATGTATTATTAAAACTATAAAAAATTAAATTTGGGATGTTCATTTGATCAAATCTTCAAGAGCGCACCTACAAAACTTTGCGTCACTGCGCAGGTACATTTAAAGGAGCTCAATGGCCATATCGCCAACCAACCTTCGGCTGCGAACACGTGCACTGCAGCAGTAAATCACGATCTCGGGCTTCCCTGCCCCTACCATTCTCTCTTACGCCCCCCCCCCCATCACCGCCTCCATCGTCACCTTGGACGCTACATCTATCGGTGTCTCCATTGCAGTTTCCACCGTGGCCCACGCCGCCACATCTCCTTTGCAGCCATCGCCGCCACTGTCACCTCCACCACCGCCTCCACCGACCTCGCTCCTCCACAAAGACATCCGCCGCATACAACTGCAACGGATGACTTCTGCAGTGGGGATGCCTCAAACACTACCTCCACCTCCGTCTCCATCGCTGCCACCAGCGCCACATCCGCCAGTGCCTCCACCTCCTCCACTGCTGCCAACGTCGCCTCTCACCACTGCCTCCACCTCTTCGCCACATACGCTTCCTCCGCCGCCACCAGTGCCGCATCCGCCGCCGCCTCCACCTCCACCACCGCCACCAACGTTGCCTCTCGCCACTGCCTCCACCTTCTCGTCGGCCCCGCATCCTCCACCAGTGCCGCATCCGCCGCCGCCTCCACCTCCACCACCGCCACCAACGTTGCCTCTCGCCACTGCCTCCACCTCCTCGTCGCCTCCACTTCCTCCACCACCACCAGCGCCTCCTCCGCCGCCGCTTCCACCTCCACCACCGCTACAAACGATGTCTCTCGCCACTGCCTCCATCTCCTAGCCGCATCCGCTTCCTTCGCTGCCACCAGAGACACATCCGCCACTGCATCCACCTCCATACCGACTCTGCCTCCTCCGCCGCCGCCTCCACCTCCTCCAGCGCCGCCACCAACGTTGCCTCTCGCCACTGTCTCCACCTCCTCGCTGCCTCCGCCTCCTTCGCCGCCACCAGTGCCGCATCCGCCGCTGTCTCCACCTCCGCCACTGCATCCACCTCCATGCCGACTCCACCACCACCACCACCACCACCAGCGCCGCACCCGCCGCCGCGTCAGCCGCCGCGCCACCCGGCCCCAGCGCGCGCGCCTGGGAGGGCCCGTCGCATCCCGGCCCGTTCCGGCACATTTCCATAAGGACATTTGTACCTGGAATCAATTTAAATTTATTCCTTTGCATCGGCTTCTCCAGAGTTTTTCGAACGTCTTTAGCGGGGCTGCGCCGATTTGTTTAACAAATGCACGGGTGTGGAATTCATAATGGGCGCTGGGCGGAAGCTGCGCGCGCACCGCACCGCCTCAAAGAGCGCGGGCCCGCCTCTTCCTCTCCGTGAAAGACGCCACGCCACGCCACGACGCGCCACGCCACGCTCGGCGCACGCGGCGGCGGAGGCGACGGCGGCGGCGGTGGTGGTAGCGTGGCAGACGCGACAACGGCGGCGGTGGCGGCGGCGGCGGCGGCAGCGGAGGCGGCGGCGGCGGCGGTGGTGGTAGCGTGGCAGACGCGACAACGGCGGCGGCGGCGGCGGCGGCGGCGGCGGCGGTGGCGGCGGCGGCGGCGGCGGCGGCGGCGGCGATGGCTGTGCTTGAGGCAGCGGCAGTAACGGGGACCATGGCAATGGATAGTGGCTGTGCTTGTTGCTGTAACTGTCACTGTGACTGGCTGTGGCTGTGGCGTTAGTGGAGGCGTTGGTGGAGGCGGTCGCGGAGGCGGTAGCTGTGACAGTGATTGTGGCTGTGGCTGTGGCAGTGGCAGTAGTGGTGACGGTGGCGGTGGTAGGAACGGGGACGGAGTTGGAGGTGGAGGCGGTAGCTGTGACAGTAACGGTGTCGGTGGCGGTGGCAGTATCGGTATCGGTATCGGTATCGGTGGCGGTGGCGATGGCGGTGGCGGTGAAAATGGTTATGGCGGGTGGTGGGAGCCGTAGTGGTAGAAGTAGCATGGCAGTGGCGACAGCGGGGGTGTGGGCGGGGCGGGGAAAGGGTCGGGGCTGGTGATGACGGTGGCGTCCAAAGCAACGTGACGGCGGAGGAATGGGTGGCGACGGTAGCGGCTGCGTTGAGACGGAGACGACGAGCAGCGGCTGCGACGGAGGCGGGCACGCCGTCTGGGACGCCGTCTGTGAAAGACGTCGCGTCACGACTGGCGACGAGGGCCGACGGAGGTGGGTGGGATTGGCGGGGAGCGTGTCTTACGTAGGCGAGGTTAGTGACCTCAGGGGATACACCTTTGAGGTTCCATGCAGTATATTACGTTTGTTTAATTTTGGGGGGATATCAAGACGAGTCATTCTTGTGTGCACATTTTTATGACTTAATCTTATGTGCAAAGTAAATTTGCGTTTATGGTGCTTTCTGTTACATACATTTTTATCTACGAAACTCTTAAAGGATCCCGCATAGCATGTACATTTTTTTCTTTTGAAATTACATGGTTACGATAATTTTAAAATTGATGAGAATATAGTTCTCATTATAAATTGCACTAATTGATTGAAGAATGCGTTTTATGGGACCCTCAAATTCAACGCAGTCCAGTACATAAAATTGTAAATAGGGTTTTTTAAATTTATTAATTGTTTGAGATAATTTTATCGTTCAAAATCCACGTAATTATCCTTTATACCCTTTAACGTTACAAAATCCATTAAATTATTTGTAAGACCTCATGATAAAATATTTAGCTCTGCATTTATTTCTACGTTTCAATTAAAATTACTCTTTAAGAATTTACATCCACTTTTAATGGAAGCACTTTGTTGAAATATAATATTAATTAACGAAACGAGTGTATAAAGAAGGGGATAATTGCATGAGTGGTATGTTCAAGAATACGAGCGACGATAGGAGCGAGTTTTCTTATATACCACAAGTGCAATTAAACCCTTTTATGCCCCATGTTACGTTCAATATTTTTTTGTTTCCATATAAGAATAATTTAAATTTTCAAAAATTCAAGCACATCTTTACCATCCGAGGCGTATCATGATATTTCATGACGTAGTCTTGCCCTCCATGGTATTACTTCTAAAAAATATATATTTTATTAAGCCTTGCATTGTTTTTGTTTCCGCAAAATATTTGCAAATGGAAGGTACTGAACATTGCGAATAAAATATTAGAAGAAGCTAAAAAAGTCATGAAAACATTACTTCCCACGAAAAGTAAGGGCAGATATAATAGAAAATAGAACATGCATAAATATTGGGGGAAAATTATTAACTTCTGACGGTAAACGCAACTGATGTTTACATTTTTTTACATTCGTAATCCTAAGACCAAATGCTTTACATGTAAAAACCTTTAACTTATTCGCGTTAACTATTTTCTGTTGTTCCATAAGTCAGCTATCTAAACGTTTACTCCCCCAATTTAGTTTTATAAATTCGTTGTTTATAGGTAGGGTTGTAGGTACGTAATCTGTGATGTATATTTTTGATCATGTTTCATGGCCGACAGGAAACACCTTGGCTGTGTCTGTGTTATAGTTTCTTAATTAAACAATTTGGCTCCTCTTCTGAAATCTGATTGGTAGGTCTGTTGTTTTAATTGCCCGATGGAATTTTAATTTCACGCGTGCTATTAACATAAAGATAATCAACGATTTGTCATGGAATTAATGAGAAAATTTAGTTAACTAAACGAAAAATACATTAATACAATAGTACAATATAAAGTACGAAAAAGTATAAATAAGTTCTAGGAAGATAAAATTTATAACAATTATTTTAATCTGTTTCTATTTATGCTCCTTTTCCTATTATAGTTTCGTCGACTGCCTAGCTTCATTATTTATGCGCGTCTTCTAGAATTCAGTGGGAAATACAGGTATTCAAATTATCGTACTTCATGTTATCGCGGCAGGAAATATTATTTCTTCACTAAGGACGTGATGAGGGATAAGAACCCAAATTTATTCCTGATTTACCCTTGAAAATAGATTTTATTACATCGGAGTGAATATTTTTGTTAACAACCCTTGCAAAAAAAGTCCATTTCTTTCTGTATTCAAAATTCAAGAAGGGGTAGGAATTCATCTTAGGGTAGGAATCACAGAATTATGAAAACGTGCACAGAATTCACTTCTCCCCTAAGCACGTCACGCACAGTTTTTAACTGTTTTTGACGTCAAAATAAATTAAAAAATAAATAAATAGGTAGTCAACAATCATTAGGAAAAAGTACATTAACTAAACTTGTAAATATTGGTTTAGTTTCGACAATAATATACAGAATGACGTATTAATATACTTTTTTATATATTTCAGGAAGATAAAAAGTTGATAAATCACCTTCTATTTAATTATATCTGTTTTCCCAAAACATTTCCCAGTTTCTTGATATGCCGCTCTTCTCCTAAACGGACAGATAAATGTACTCTTGCCCTGAATCGAGGACGTGGATTGAATTCCAGATCTGCTTGGAAGCTCTCCCCCAGGCTTATCGGGCCGCCGAGCCTCTGTCTCGTCGCGACGGAGTCCGTCTGCGCCCTTTCATTGGGCGACGGGCGTGCTCCCACAGGGCCTTATAACTAGAGACCGGAGAAATATGTAGTATGAAACGTCAAAATATGTACATAAATATGTAAAGAAAACAGTAAGAATATGTAACAAAATATGTAACAGAATATGTAAAATTGGACATAATATGTAATATTAAAATCCACTAATTTTTTAAAGTTTTGCAACGAGTAGTGCTAATTACATAAATGTAATTTTTTAAAATACATCTCACGCCGTTAATATGCACATTTCCAGTGATTTGTAAGCACTATTGCATTTGTGAATTAACGTGCTTAAACGACTTCAAATAAAATTTTCTGAGAAAAAGAACTTCAATTTCGCATTTTTAGTAACACAAACGATATTTTCTTAAAAACGGCTCTAATTTTTTTAAATGATATTGTCATTTAGGTCTAAGTTTTACTCTTCTTTAATATTCTTAAAGTAATATTTCGGTTCTGTTATTAGGAAAGCGAAAATTTGAGAAATTTACAAAAAACATATACTATGGGCTGAGATAGATGGCAGCTGGCTAGAGTACGTGGCAAGTCCCGATAAACTAGCCCAGACCAAAGAACATAGAAAACTAATTCGAGAAAGTCTTTGCCATTCTAACACTACTACTTATATAGCACTACCAGTTATGTATTTATAATTCTTTACCTTTTTATCTCCATTTTTTAAATTAATATTTATCTATGTGCGATATTAATATTTGGCTATACGAAGCAAATGTCCCCTCTGGTTACGTATATTTTTGCTAGTTTTACACCCACCATATACAACGAGTAAAACGCACTTTCACCACCGTTCACCACACAACAAATGTCGAGTCGTATAGCTGTTTACATACTTTCAATATGGCGACCATGCGCACAGTGCCAGATTCCGGAACATGCTGAGTAGGTTGCACCTTGGGGCTCGCATTTTTTGGAGGGGGAACAATTTTCAGATTTCAAAAGCAATTCAAAATTTCAAAAGGCGAGCTTTTGAATGTTTTTTATAGAAATATTTCTTTCCATATTTGTAACAAAAGAAAGTGTTAATTAAAGAAATATATCCATTGATATTTACAGATAAAATGAATATAAAAATATCGTATATTTAGTAAATCAATATCGTGATGAGAATTATTTATACGTATGCGTATGATCAGTTAAATATACTCTAACAATTTTTGCGTCGAAAACTTTTTATTCAAAATATTGTAAATAGCTTTAATGTTTAAAAAATCAAATTAAAAGGGCGCTAAAACAATTGACATCCTAGAGCGCACATACGCCAAAGTCAGTCACTGCATGCGGATCGTATCGGCGCACGGACAGTAGGTAGCTTTCATGTGTAGTATATGTAATATATACGCGGACGTTTTCTTGAGCCCCGGAATACCTACCTCCACTCCTTTGCCTACATTAGTTGAATTAAGAATAAATGATAGCAACGAGCATTGTGGTCGCAACCTGAAAAACAGACATGTTTACTTCCATGTAATAGAGCGGTAGCTCAGTGCATCAACTGTTGTCACTGCAGCGCCTCTGACCGGGAGGTTCTAGGTCCTAGGTTCGAGTCCTCACGGTGGCATGATTTTCGACTCTAGCTTTTCAGCTAGGTCGAATTCAGTCGCTGTCTGGAGGAGAATTCTAGCGGCCGGCTGCTCTGATCGGTAGTTTTCCGTGGATTCTCCGATCAACACCAGGCGAATGCCGGAGCAGTACCCTACCAAACGGGCCACGGACCGCGCGCGATCTGTCCTTCCCCTTCCTTGTCCTATCCTCTCCCCTTACACACACACACTAACACATATTCCGGGAGACTGGTCGGGAGCTTGGAGCTAGTCCCGGCTGGGGCGGTGCCCCGCTGGTGGGAGAGTCCTGGTTAGGGGGAAAACCCACTAGCCGACGGTAGGTCGGCGCCGGACCTCGCCATCCAGCGGGGGAAGATCACCGCCATCTCCCGAGAAAAAGCATGCACTACACTAACGGGACTAATAACCGAAGTAGTTGACGCGCCCGGAAATACGAAAAAATCAATCAATCAATCCATGTAATATAAACTATTTTCCTTCGAAAACCTAACTAGAAATCTGATATTAAATTCCTTTCGTCAAAACATCCAAACTCCTCGCACAACGAGCGAAGCGAGGGCTGAAGCAAACGTGCGCGGATGATGCGTATTCTGTGGTTGCAAGGCCCCGTGCTCCGTCATCGGAGACCGCTGACTGCGCGCCCGGCGGCGGTGGGGGCGGCGGCGGCAGAGAGCGCGCGCGTACGCCGGGCCGCACCGTACGACGGCGCGTACGCCCGTCCGTACGCAGCGCCGGCGGCCGTGGCGGGGCGGGCGGCGGGCCCGGTCGAAGCGCGCCGAACGCTGATTGACGGAGCGCCCGCAGCCATTCATCCCGCGCGGTGACGTCACGTGCCGGGCTCCCGCGCGCGCGCGCGCGCGCACGGCCCGGGCGGCGGCCGAGGCGCCCCGCCGCCAGCCCACGGCGCTTCGGGGGGACGGTGCACGCGGACGGGTGGGAGAGGCCCTTGGATGGTGTTGCTCTTCTTTTCTTCTTCTTTCTCCACCTCCTCCTCTTCCATTTCATTTTTTATCATGTTCTTCCTTTTAGTCTTTTTCTTCTTCCTGTTCCCCTATTTTGCTTCCTCTTCCTCTTTTCTTTTCTCCGTCTTCCTCTTTCTCCACCTTCTTGTTCCCTTCTTCCACCTTATTTTTTGTCATGTTATTCCTTTTAGTCTCTTTCTTCTTCGTGTACACCTTTTCCAGCTTCATCTTCTTCGTGTCTTCTCTTTTTCTCCACATTCCTCTTTCTCCATCTCATCGTTCACTTCTTCAATCTCATTTTTCATCATGTTATTCCTTTTAGTCTCTTCTTCCTGTTCTCCTTTTCTGTTTCGTTTTTCTTTCTTCCTCCTTCCTCTTTTTCCATCTCATCCTTCACTTTTTCCACCTCCTCATTTTTCATCATGTTCTTCTTCTTTTCGTCTTCTTGCTATCCTCCTTCTTTCTCTACTTCTCTTTGCTTTCCTTTTTCCTCCTTATGTCTCCTCTTCCACCACTCTTTTTACATTCTCGGCATCTTTTTCTCCTCTCTTTCTCCTCCTAATTTATTCTATTCCTCTACTCCTCCAGATGCCGCTACTAGTGTACCGGTGTATCTTATAGAGGTTGTGCTACCATATTCTTTTCGTTGTAAGTAGGTACTCATTACGAACTTGTTTCAATTTCTTCTTTCTTCAATCTTCCATGGGATGCACTTCTATATTATTACTGCATTTCAAGTCAATAATATAAAATTCAATATGTAACTGTAAAAAACATCAAGAGATAATAATCCGTATTTCTTTTTGGGACATTATAGTACTTAATTTCCTCGTTCAGTCACCCTTTTCCTTATGTGCAATAGAGAAAAACTCTGAAAAATCCGAAGAAAATTAAATTCAAATTTGATGTATCTTAGCTTATTTTACATTCATCAATTAAAGAAACATTTTAAATGAACTTCAAAGCAATTGAATCTAATATTAGATGCATTCACTCATGTTACAGCACCTCAGCAGCTAAATTAGTTCTCGAAAGAACTGACAATTTACTATAAAATACATTGCAAAGAGTTATTTTCACTACAACTGTCAAACACTGCGTCTCTCCTTCAACAGCAATTGTCCTGCACTAGTCACGGTTGTCGCTCCAGATTAAGGGACCAGACAAATCCCGCCAGCAATTCATTAGGTGAAGTAACAACCATCTTTTACTATAAATATAATGGGAAGGGGCCCAGACGCCGATGGCGCATATTCACAAATATAAATTTTACTTATTTTCTATGGTGCTATTCATAAATAAACATGTCAGTTGAGTGTTTTAATAAGTATATAATTACTATAAAATACCAAATAAAAACATATTTTAAATATAGTAAGAATTAAATTTTTTTTGAAAAAAACATCAAGTCGGCTGCACCTATAGTCCCTCCCACAGAAAAATCTATGATATGACAAAACCAATGCTAAAACAAATTAGATATGCGTATTTATAAATCTATCGCATAATGAAGTATGAAATTCATCTGTAACAAAATATAACCAAAATTAAGTTAATTATTCTTACGCCATTGTAAAAGAACTTGTACAGTAAAAACTTGTACTTGTAAAAATTCACAATTTATACTATTACATCAATTTAATATCAGAAAATGATATTTGTTTCGTGTATGGTGGTCAGTACTGAAACAATATCTATAAGCATGAAGATAATTGTTTTCGGCATTAATATTCTTTTGGAATTTTTCTTTTAATTTCTTTTTTAGAGATAAACGATCTGTCTTATCAAAATAATTTAATTTTCTAAAAGTATTATAAATAGCGGTATTAAGTACAGCAGTGCACCCTAAGGATGTTTTCTATGAACATGTTTCAAAAAATGTTTATCTTTTGCAACCATCTCTAAAACAAATTCGATCGTTGCTTCCACTGTATGCTGAACAGAAACAAACACAATGGCATGTTGAACAGAAACAAATAAATACTAATAAGTCAGATAATGCACGTGATTTTAGAACATTCATTTAATGAAAACAACAACTCAGATGGTTATTTGAGAGTGGGTTTTACATTTTCGTAGAAATTACGAACTTTATTAACGATTCCTCATAATCGTGTTGCTTCGTTGGTTGCTAACACATTTCGTCATAAAAATCAACAAAATCAAATTTCATTTCATTGATGTTTATTTTGTAATTTTTTGCTGGACTATATCAATGTAGTAAGTTTAATTTTGATCAAAATAATTTGATTGGGTAATTTGTTGCTTCGAAAATTTAATACAACTCTTCGTGCATTCAATTTCGTTCTTTCATTTCCTTGATAAATACTATTTCATTTGAAATATGTACCTTATTCTAATATGGCGTTTCATATTACTTTTCTTGTTAATTTGTTATGAACAGCCTCCTCAACAAATGTGCCATTTTTTGCCCGAATTAACAGCTTGCTTATATTTCCCTAAATATCATTGATAACGACAGTCTAATTATGAATATGCATTTTTGTTTCACGACTAAAATGCCACGCCCTTTCGAACTACTCCACTCACTATCTACACCAATCGTCATCTATCACCTTGATTATTGTTTGCAAAGTAATTTCTGCCTATGCATCTGTCACAAGCTTCATACCACATTTATGACCTCTCCTCATCTCCTCAACTCCATCTCAATACCTTTCCCCGCATTACAGCTCGCTTCCCCTGCAATCGGCCATTCATCTCCCCCCGGGCCGCCATGTTGCCGCCATAATGATCGGGTGCATCGGCGCCGCCACCGTGCGCTTGCGGCCCGGCCACCCCCACTGCAGTTAGCCTTGACCCGGCCCGGGATGGCGGTGGAGGTGGCGGGGACGGTGGAGGCGGCGGTGGCGGCGGTGGCGGCGGGAGCGGCGGGGGCGGCGGGGGCGGCGGAGGCGGCGGGGGCGGATGGGGCGGCGGGGGTGGCGGAGGCGGCGGGGGCGGATGGGGCGGCGGGGGCGGATGGGCGGCGGGAGCGGCGGGGGCGGCGGGGGCGGCGGAGGCGGCGGGGGCGGATGGGGCGGCGGGGGTGGCGGGGGCGGCGGGGGCGGCGGGGGCGGCGGGGGCGGCGGGGGCGGCGGGGGCGGCGGGGGCGGGAGCGACCCGAATGGATCGCCGGTGCAGCGGAGCCCGGTCCCGGCAGGCCAGCGCGCAGGTGCAGTGCCCGGGCAGCGTACTCGACATCGCGTCGTCCTTGTCAGCGCGCGCGCGCTCTCGCTCGCCATTGACGTCACGGGTTGCGCTGCGCAGCATCATGTCGCCCCCGTGGCGCAATCGCATCGCCCCGCCCCCTCCCCCTCCCCGTGCATTTCGTCTCCCGGCCGCCCGCCGTCCTGCCCCGCTCCGCCCCGCGCGGGATCCGTTGTCCCCGTCGTAGTACGCCAGAGCGTACGAGCTGCCCTCTGGGCGGAACTGCATCCAGTTGAAGGTTATCGTAAGAGCCGATGGCGGCGGCAGCAAATGCACCCTCATTATGTTCCGTTTTCATCCCTCCGTGAAACAGCATGCAACGTATTCGATTCGTTACGAATGAGCAGCTATTAGTGCCTAACACGAGCTATTAGTGTCTCACACGAACATCCAATTATATGAAAATCAAGGATTTTACCTGTATATATCGTTTCCGGGATTGCTTCCGCTTCCTGTTGTTTGTTTAGTGGGCACACACTAATGTTGGCGATCGATGCATATGACATGCACTGGAAACATTGCATCGACCATTGAGGTGAAATACAATCAGATTTTCAGTGCATGGTACATCTTCTGTGCCCTGGACGACAGTGCTCTTAGTTAAAAGTTTGTCACCTTCCAGTCAGTGCTTTGTGCCTAATTTTGGCGAAATAATTGAAGTATAAATATTCAGCCACTAACTGAAGAAAGCATTTCATGAAATTATTCGATCAAACAGGTATATCACAATGAAAGGTTTTAATAAAATAAATATTTGACAAAACTAATGATGCACTATCATGATTTAAAAAAAACTATACCCTTTATAAACTTTTTCGCCAGTCGTCACATTAAAACCATAAACTAATATAGTTGAATAATTTGTCTGAATTATTTTCATAAACTATTTCGCAAACAACGGTAAGATAATTTATTCCAAGGGTTTAAGAGAAATAAATAGATAACTTTTGTTATGGAAAGAAAATATGAAATGTATTTGATTTCGTAGCCATCAAGAATATGCTCACTTGACCAAGTTTGTTTCCTATTTACTGCCACACCAGAGTCTGTTCTCTCTGTGGCTTGAGTTCTCTGGCTGCTCTCAGTCCCACTCCACCTAACCCTCCCGCCTTACCCCCTCACCATCCCAGCCCGGCTAATGATTGATTAGTGGTTCCAGGCGCATCAACCACCAAGGTAATTAGCCCATGAGTGTAGTGCATGCTTTTTGACTGCGTGAGGTGGCGATAATTTACACCGGGAGCGGTAGCACACTGCATCAACTGATGCCACTGCAGCGCCTCTGACCGGGAGGTCCTAGGATCGAGTCCTGACGGCTCCAGGATTTTCGACACTAGATTTTCAGCAAGGCCGCATGCAGTCGCTGTCTGGAGGAGAATTCTAGCGGCCGGCTGCTCTGATCGGTAGTTTTCCCTGGTTTCTCCGATCAACACGAGGCGAAGGCCGGAGCAGTACCCTAACAAACGGGCCACGGACCGCGCGCGATCTGTCCTCCCCATTCCTTGTCCTTTCCACTCCCCTTACACACTCACTTTCTCTAACATGCACTACACTACCACATATTCCGGGAGATCGGTCGGGAGCTTAGAGCTTGTCTCGGTTGGGGCGGTGCTCCGCTAGTGGGAGAGTCCTGGTTAGGGGGAAACCCCACTAGCCGACGGTAGGTCGGCGCCGGATCTCGCCATCCAGCGAGGGGAAAATAACCGTCATCTCCGGAGAAAAAAACATGCACTACACTAACGGGACCAATGACCGAAGCAGTTCACGCGCCCGGAAAAACGAAAAAGTCAATCAATCAATCAAGCGATGATTTACTCCTTGGATGGTGAGACCCGTCGCGATGTGGGTCATGCAGAGCATGGTCTTTGCTTCCAACTGGTCTCCTGGGCTCCTATTCTTAACCCTTCGTGATCATCTCGAACTTTCGTGATCGACGTCATCACGAATGACATGCGAGTTTCCGTATTCTTAACCGCTCGACTCGTCTCGAGAGGCCGTTACCGCTCATGATGTGCGAATGGCATCGCGATGGGTGATATGAATACGGTTTCCTCGAGGTCTACGCAATTCGACCGTTCGAGACATCACGAATGCGTGATATCAGGAATGGTGTTAAGAATAGGAGCCCTGGCATGTGCGGTTGTGTAATGCATATAAGTAAGATAATGATTTATGAGTTTATTTTTTTAACTTGAAGTAACATATAGTAGACTGGAAAAGTGAGATATACTTTACGTGTATTATTCTCATGAAGTAAGTGTGTAATGTTCGGTGGTGTAATGCTTGTAAGTTTAAGTAAGAGGTAGGACAGGGGTAAATTGAGTGTAGGACAAGGAAGAGGAAAGAAAGATCGCGCGCGGTCCGTGGCTCGATTCGTCGAGTATTGCTCCGGCATTCGCCTGGTGTTGATCGAAGGAATCATGAGAAAGCTACCTTTAGAGAAATGACCGCATTTCCTCCACCCAGCAGCTAAATTCGATCTAGCTATGCAGCTAGTGTGGAAAATCTTGCCACCATCGGGACTCATACCCTAGGACCCCCGATCTGAGGCACTGCGGTGACATCAATTGATGCCCTGAGATTACTAAGCAAGACCTCCCCGCCTAACTGTTTCCACTCCAACCTCCTAACTCTTTTCCCTCCATCAAATTCATCCCGCCCTCCCTGACTCACCTCCCTCCACTCGGCAAACCCCTTCCCCGTTCCACCTCGCCCAACCCTCTTCGCCCCCTCCAACCCTGTCCGCTCCGCCTAATTCTCTTTGACCCATATCCCACGCGCTTAGACCTTCTCGCTACACCTTGTCTCTCTCACATCACTTTGCCCTGCCTAACACTCTCCTCCCCATCACGCCTAACACACACCACTCCACCTCACTTAACACTCTCCTTTACCCACCCCACCTTACCACACCATGACGTATGCATTTCCCACAACCCCGCCTAACCCTCTGTGCCCTACCCTATTCATTCTACTCCACACCATCCCTCCTAACTCTGTTCGCTCCACCCTACTCATTCTCTACACCATCCCTTCTAACCCTGTCCGCCCCACTCTGCTCATTCTACTCTACATCACCCCTTCTAAGCCTGTCCGTCCCATCCCTAGTCATTCTACTCCACATCACCCCGTCTAACCCTGTCCGCCCCACCCTACTCATTCTACTACACACCACCCCGCCTAACCCGTTCGCCCCACACTGCTCATTCTACTCTACATCACCCCTTCTAAGCCTGTCCGTCCCATCCCTAGTCATTCTACTCCACACCACCCCGCCTAACCCTGTCCGCCCCACCCTACTCATTCTACTCTACACCACCCCGCCTAACCCTGTCCGTCCCATCCCTAGTCATTCTACTCCACAACACCCCGCCTAGCCCTTTCCGTCCCATCCCTAGTCATTCTACTCCACTCCTCCCCGCCTAACCCTGTCCGTCCCATCCCACATAGAGGATTAGCGCGGGTCGATGCGCGCAGTGCGTTGTTTGCGATGACGCGCGACTCTCGCCGCCAATGACAGGCTGACGTGCGCTTCAGCGAGGGGTGGGATGTGTAGATACCCTTTTATTGCAGGACGTTCTCACGAAACTGCATGTACGTTTGTATGTTTGCCGCTAATACTCTCCTCTTTGTAGTGCGTTGTCGTATTACCTACAATTACGATTCTAGTACGTAATAGCAGTCACAATGATGTCCGATCTACAGCGATAGAGTGACTGCATGCTATAAGTATTCAGTACGATTATTAGCTGTGTACTTGCACATTAGTCTTTCAGAATGTTTTGATACCTTCAATTAATGCGTACTAATTATTATTTTACCGCATTTCTATGAAAACTAGAAATAAATTCAATCTACTTACGTAGCTTCAATTAAATCGCCAGGTCATGACATCAAAATTCGTTTCCCTAAATTGAATTTCCCTTTTGTGGTTATAATGTTTGTATTTGCAGGGAATTGCCGCTGATTTAATTAACCGTGGTACTTCCTGCACATCATGCGCGTCCATTAGTGAGTGAGGCTGCTTTTTCGAGCCCCACGCGCGGTGAAAAGGTCTTCAAATATACATTGTGCCCTGATTCATTTTCAGGGTGGATTGGCATGGGTTAGCGTCAATCAGTCTCGAATTTCCCTAATACTCCCAGTTTCTCATCCGTTGTGGTTTGGCACTCGTTTTGACTGCATTATGCTACGCTAACACGTTCGGTGCTTTAATGAACATTGCTAAAGAACAACAAATAAAAACTCTCGTATAACTCTATAATGAATTAAATATTTCAACAAAAACACTATTCATGAACGTGGTAATAATCAGGGTTCTGCTTCTTATGACATGTCATCTTTTCAGTGATGCATTCTAGACATAATTGTAATGTTTATCACACATTTAAATTGTAAATGAATGTTTATCACACCATATAGGTGACGGAAATATATATTTATTGGAAAATTTTTGTCATTCTTTTGCCATTTTTCAATTTTTAGATAATTGTTTTGGACCTTGGCTTCATTATTGTAATGTTTATGCATCCACTTTTCTTTTCGTGCTTTTTGTTATTGAATGTTCCATGAATTTACAATGACACACTAAAAGGAAATTTTTATTGTATCATCAGTTCTTGACGAATTTCACTGCTGCAGTGGACTGTTTTTTCGAACTCTCGAAATTACAATGATCTTCGGTAACATCCTCGACCTTTCAAAACTTACGGTTGGAAGATCGGAGCTAAGGATTATATTTTTCTCCTAAAATAAAGATTTTATATTAAATATAATTTTATATAAATGAATTTAATTTTAAATCGTAAAATTCATTGATTAACTACAAATTTTCATACAAATGTTTGAGTATTTGTTTAAAAATTATATCATTTTCACCTAATTTTTAAGTAATTTTATTGGTAATTTTCCTCCTATTTTGACTCATTTTATAAGTCATTTTCAAAGAACTTTTAGCTTCCGAGCTCTGGCAGTAACACAGTACAGTACACCAGTACTTTACAAACCAAGAAATCAAAGAAGTTGCTTTTCCATAACGCATCACTTGAATAGCAAAAATTTAATTGCGGGTGGCCTCTTTCTTGGAGCCTTGCTGTCGCATGACGTCAGTTGTGTCGTAAGCAATGACCCAATGAGTATCCGAATTGGGTACACGCAGAATGATAATAGGTGGGATAACACAAATAGTTACATTTTGTGAGTGAAAATCGAAACTGTTTCATTGCCTGGGCAATGACAACTCTTAATTTTACCCAAGCTCTTTCCAATGAAACCATAGACTCATTTCACAAACCCAGCTTTCTTTCAATTTCTGCGCATATTGGAAGTTTGTAATATAGATAGTGTAAGTGAATCACCTAAGTGGATTTACAGTGATATATTTGAAGTAGTTTTATAGTTTAACATATTTTTATCTGTTAATTTCTAAAAATATAGTACGTTTCAAACCCGTTACTTTTTACACGACTCGGGTTATGATTCAGCGGAAACGTTATACTTTAAAACACGCAATATTATACCCAATCATTATTTTGGAGAGAATCGAAAGTTGACGAATGTAACTATGCTCTACGTTTCTCATATTTTTTTAAGTTTAAACAGTAAATTAGCGAGCTAAACATTGTTCGGTAAATATAAATATCTAATAACTCAGGAAATGCCAAATAATTTATTATTTGAGTGAAAAGCATTTTCAAATAAAGCTTAAACATCTTTGACAGTCATTGTAGAGATGCCAAAGAGTTTTGACCACACGCACAAGAAGTATACTGCACTTTAGTTTTCAAAACCCTTCTAGCAAGCGGCTGCCAGTTTTCTGGTTTGGAGTTTCGCGGGTTTCGAGTATTATGTTAATAGTGGAAAATAAATAAGCGTCCAGCGAGTAAACACATCGAGCGTCGCTCTCGGGTGCGGAGGGCTGCTGGAGTGGCGGCTGCGCGGCAGGGGCTGGGTGGGAGGATCTCCCGCTGGATTGCAGCTCTCCCGCCGCGCGAGGGCGTGGGAATGGCGGGCGAAGAACAGCCGTGGGAAGGAAAACAAGCCGCCAGCCCTGCTGTCTGGAAATCACCTGGAGAAATGGGTTCCGATTTCGCAAATGCGGTCGGATGTGGGAGTAGTTTCGTAAACCTAAGAATTTTTTAAAAATAGTTTTTTTTTCGATTGATCGATTGATTGTTAGTGATTCCGGGCGCGTCAACTACTGAGGTCATTAGTCCTGTAAATGTTTCGCGTAGGTTTTTTTTCTTCGGGAGGTGGCGGTGATCTTCCCCCACTGAATGGCGAGATCTGGTGCCGACCTACCGTCGACTAGCGGGGTTTTCCCTAACCATGTATTTCCCACCATCGGGGCACCGCCCCAGCCGGAACAAGTTCTAAGTCCCCCGACCTGTCTCCCGCCATGTGTGGAAGTGTAGTGCATGTTAGTGTAAGTGTGTATGTGTAAGGGATGAGGATAGGACAAGGAAGAAGAAGGAAAGATCGCGCGCGGTGCGTGGCCCGTTTGTCAGAGTACTGTTCCGGCAGTCGCTGTTTTTCGAAAGAAATGATGCAAATTCGCAGTGGTGCCCAGAAGGGGGGGCAGGGGGGGTCAACTTATTCCAGACTCTGACTTAAATAGTACATATAATTTCTCTTCTCTGAAAAAAAAATAAAAAAATGAATTAATCTATAATCTAAATTTAACACTATAAGTTATTTCTTATGCATGGAGAAATGATTTCTGTTTATAAATTGGGGAAGGAGGGAATTTTTTATTTGAAACGAGGGGATCTCACAAAGATCAACTTTCCCAGGGCTCTGGTTTTCTCTGGGCACTCCTGCTCATACGTCTACCAAAAGGACGGCGTGGTTTTGTGAAAGAGAAAGTGCGAAAATGTTAAAGTAGGATGTATAGCGATCAAGACATGAATTCAGGCTCTGAAGTGAATTCAAGAATTATAAAGAGAAGAACTCTGTAATTGGTCAGTTTTGAAAGTGACACTTATTCATAAACAACAATTTTATACTTTGATAGTGGGACATTTGATGAAATTTGTCAAAAATAAAAAATGTTTTGCTAAATATCTCAACGTACAAATTTGTTGTTTCCTTCGTTTCCACATTTTCACTGATTATTCTTGTTTGCTGAATGTATGGGCAAAACATTTTCAAGTAGATTCAATTTTCTAAATAATATTCATGGAACTATAAAGGTTACTAGTGATTGGTTCTAAAAGGCATGCTGATAATGTGCTGTTGACACTGAAATTTGATGAATGAGATTTCAACGACCTGAAATTTCATAAACGATGATAAATTACTTTCATGTAATAAATTACGGTGAATGACTAAAATCTAAATTACAAGTAATGTACGAGAAATAGTTATTTAATCCTGAAATATTTTCTTTAAATAGGCTTACCATTTAATAACTGACCAGCAATTTTCAATAAAATACAAACTTATTACATTTTTAAAATTATAATACGAACAAATTGGAAGAAGCATATCAAAGGGTGTCACAGATCCATATTGAAGTGTTAAGAAAATATTTTTCCTATTTACATAACTTTTTTAACGTAAACATGTTTACAAAAGGGTTAATATTAAATTTTCTTTCGAGAGGAGCCTATAACAATCTTTGTTTACATTTAGTTAATCGTTTTATCTCTCCCCTTACACACACTTACACTAACATGCACTACACTACCACATATTCCGGGAGAACGGTCGTGAGCTTAGAGCTTGTCCCTGCTGGGGCGGTGCCCCGCTGGTGGGAGAGTCCTGATTAGGGGAAACCCCACTAGCCGACGGTAGGTCGGCGCCGGATCTCGCCATCCAGCGGGGAAAGATCACCGCCATCTCCCGAGAAAAAACATGCACTACACTAACGGAACTAATGTCCAAAGCAGTTGACGCGCCCGGAAACACGAAAAAATCAATCAATCAGTATGCCTCAGTGTCAATTTTCGGATCATTCCTTAATAATAATGGGCAGGAGACAAGGGATATTTCTTAGGCCAACGCCACATTAAAACAGGGAATGTGAACCCTTGAATCGTCAGAACGGACGGTTATGTTTCATCGTCTTCCCGTCGATCGCTACTTCTTTGAGAAAATAAAGGTCTTTCTCGATTACAAAAAATAGTAATTAACGAAACGAGTGGATAAAGAGGGGTATAATTGCAAGAGTGGCATGTTCGAGAAAACGAGCGACGATGGGAGTGAGTTTTCTTGTATACTACGAATGCAATTATACCCCTTTATCCACATGTAACGTTCAATGTTTTTTCGTTTCCATTTAAGAATAATTGATATTTTGAGAAATTCAAGTATATCTTTACCATTCGAGGTATATATTTGATGATGTATTGCTTCTGAAAAAGGTCTATTTTAGTGGGCCATACATTGTGTACATATAAACACTGTAGTGACTTACAGGATAAAGAAATGTGTCAAATGGAAGAAAAATGAACTTATTCCGAACGAAATATTAGAAGAAGCTGGCAAAGCCATTAAAATATTACTTCCCAGGAAAAGTTAAGACAGGTGTTAAAGAGAATACAACATGTACAAACATTAGAAAGTAAAAACAAGTCACTTCTGTCACAGTTTTGCTGGCGTACTTTTTAGAACAGGTAAACACAACTGACGTTTACATGTTTTACATTTGTAATGCTAAGACCAAGTGTTTTTATATAAAACATTTAATTTATTCATGTTAAATATTTTATGTTGTCCCGTTAGCCCACTAGCTTAATGTATACTTCACCAACTTAGTTATATTCATTCATTGTTCATATGTAGTTGATGTAGTTAAGTAATCTGTGACATACGTTTTACGTTTTTGTTCTTTTTTCATGGCCGACTGGAAATACCTTGGCCAAGTCTGTGTTATGGTGTATTAATTAAACGATTTTGATTCTTTTTTGAATTCTGATTGGTAGTTGTGGAGTTTTAATTGCACACATGCTATTAATATAGAGATAATCAACGATTTTCCATGGAATTAATGAGCTTATGTAGTTAGCTAAACGAAACATAACATTTTATTTTCAAGACTCTTGCCTTACATATCACTATTTTTTGAACTTTTTACCACTTCTTAATCACCCTGAAGTTACTACTGCTAATCTATAACTACCTTAACATGCACACCTTTACATAAATCGACATTCCCGTGGTTCTGGGATCTTTGGAAATTGTCTCCACGAGCTTCCATAGCATTCTGATTTCTTATTTATGGTCGTTTCTCATAATACACAGTTGCTACGAGAAAATAACAGACAACAGCAACCCACTACGTCACAGACGTCGGGCCTGCAGCACACACAGACTCGTACAAACGCGCTCAAGGTAGGACCCAACACGCGACCCTCCGAATCGAAGTGGTTAACGTCCTCTTGCGTTATGGACCTCGACTACCATGGCCACCGGCATCTTACACATTGTTTCTTTTATTTACTTCTAAAAACCCGATAGGTTCATCCCTGACCAGTGGCAGTGTGCCTTCCGATTGCGATAGCGCCCCTGCTTTCGGGGGTGACGTCCGCCAGGGCGCGCCAGCACACCGCCGCCCGTCCGCCCACCACCGCCCGCCCGCCTGCCCACCGCCGCCCGCCCGCCCATCCGCCCGTCCGACCACCTGCCACCGCCCGCCCACCCACCATCCACCGCCGCCCGTCCACCCACCGCTGCCCGCCCGCATACCGCCGCCCGCCCGTCCACCGCCGCCCGCCCGCCCACCGCCCGCACATTGCCCGCCTGCCCGCCCACCGCCCGCCCATTGCCCGCCTGCCCGCCCACCGCCCGCCCACCCACCGAATCCACCGCTCTACTGCTCACCCACCGAATCCACTGCCCGCCCGCCCGCCCGCCCGTCCACCCAACCACCGCTCGCCCACCCAGCCACCCCCCCGCCCATTGATCGCCCGCCCGTCCGCCCGTCCGTCCGCTCGTCCGTCCATCCGCCCGCCCGTCCGTTCGTCCGTCCGCCCGTCCGCCCGCCCGTCCGTCCGTCCGTCCGTCCGTCCGTCCGTCCGTCCGTCCGTCCTTCCGAACACCCGCCCACCGGCCCGCCCGCTCGCCGCCCCCGCTGGCCCGCCCGCTCGCTGGCCCGCCCGCTCGCCCGCCCGCTCACCCGTCCGCCTGCCCACCGCCGCCCGCTCGCGCGCGCGCTGTTTTGACTGCTGGATGGATGGGCGGTCGCCGGCGATGCTGATCGATCGCGACCGGCGCCGTATTGGCAGCTCCCGCCCGCCCGCCCGCCCATCCGCCGACTGCGGGCGAATCCGCGAGCCAGCAGCCAGCCCATGTTTAATGCATGGACTTGCCTCGCCGGATTGTTGTGGAGTTCGGGAGTGGTTTAAGAATTTATAACTGGCTCTATATATTGTACGTTCTGTATTATTCGTGTGTTTGGCCCAACGCGGCGCGGTGCGGCGCTGGGCGGCGGCGAATGCGTCACTTCCGGCGGCGCCCTCCGCGAGCGGACCGGAGGGCTTGCCCGTGAACGGCACCCCGATTAGGCTCATTCCATGCGCCCTGTAAAGGATTTATGAGGAGTCCACGCTCTCACACTGCCGGCGAGAAGTTGACACTGCAGATTGATCTCCAAAGTGGTGTTGAATTCATCGTAAACGTAGCTTAGTAAAATAGCATATTTTTCGGATATGTTCTACTGGTATGTAAAAAATGTAGCTTTTAATGATTTTACTCTTAATTTCTCTTCATTAATGTCGAATAAGTTTGCTATATATCCTTTCCTTCAAATTCCATTTTCTCATAGAACACAAAAACAGGTTGCACATGCATTTTTTACATGCAATTTTATGTATGATCATTGATTCATGTTCTTCCAAAACCCTATTTCACTATATTTATTACTTGGAACTCGTCATTATAATCCCGCCTACCACATTTCTTTGAATCCATATTTCGCAGATGCCTTCCTGCCTTGCTCCAGTTGCCCAACGAAAAATCTCAGCATGAAACGTGAAACAGAAACGCCATTAATAACAGCTACACTAGCGGAACCCAGTGATATTTATAAATAGAGCCCGGAAGTTCAGGCATATATTTGACCTGAAATAGGCAGGCAAAAAGGCATTTATTTTTACTAAAATAGGCATCCAAAAAAGCATTTATTCTAGCTAAAGTAGGGGTGCAAAAAAGCACATAAACAATGAAAGTATAATTGTAAAAAAATAATAATTAAATATTAATATAAAATAATAATAATTAAATATTAAAATTATTCCAACTCTAAAATTGACATGATCACTTCAAGTGTAAGAAAATGATATTTTCTTTGCAATCTTGATTCCGCATGACTACACGGGATGATGGCTACGAAATTCTTTTGCTCGAAATGCTGTCTCTTCAAAATGCTATTGTGAACTCCTTTTGAATTTTGAAATGCATCAGTGAAAATGAAAATATATTTTTCGCACTTGTGTTATCGCCCACTCTGAGCATCATATATAGAGCACTGTCCACAAAAGGTCATACTCCAAAGTGCAATAGGTTTACTCGTGAGCGTACAAAGTCTGTCGGCTTCGTTGAAAAAACCAAAATCATGGTTGGTATCATCTTCCTTTTTCATTCAGATTTTTATGACAGTGTCTGCTCCCACAGAAATACAAAAAACACTACTGTAATTTCGAGTGGTCCAGACTTGCCGTTAGTTGGTTAGTGATTCCAGCCACGTCAACGGCTTTGGTCATTAGTCCCGTAAGTAGTGCATGTTTTTTCCCTCGGGAGATGGCGGGGATCTTCTGCCGCTGGATGGCTAGATTCGGCGCCGACCTACCTCGGCTAGTGGGGTTTCTCCCTAACCAGGACTCTCCCACCAGCGGGGCACCGCCCAAGCCGGGACAAGCTCTAAGCTCCTGACCGATCTCCCGGAATACGTGGTGGTGTAGTGCATGTTAGTGTAAGTGTGTAAGGGGAGAGGAGAGGACAAGGAAGAGGAAGGACAGATCGCGCGCGGTCCGTGGCCCGTTTGTTAGTGTACTGCTCCGGCATTCGCCTGGTGTTGATCGGAGAAACCACGGAAAACTACCGATCAGAGCAGCCGGCAGTTAGAATTCTCCTCCAGACAGCGCTGAACCCGACTATATAGCTATTGAAGGTAGAGTCGAAAACCCTGCAGCGGTCGGAACTGGAACCTAGGACCTCTCGATGAGAGGCCTGCAGTGACATCAGTTTCTACATACTGAGCTACCCCTCCCGGTCCAGCCTTGCTGGGTGTGTGTATATAACACAACTTGAAAGGCCAAAAGAAAGCAAACAAATATGCAACAGACGCTAAAATAGGCAAGAAAGGCAAAATACAAATCAACTAAAAAAACAGAAGTACAATTAAGAGATTTCTATTATTAAAAGTCGTAAAAGAGTAACAATAACAAATAGGCGTTTCGAAAACCTTCCGCGCTCTATTTCGAAACCACGTCATCACCAGCTTTGGCAGTGGCCACATTAACCAAGAGCGATCTCCATTACCAACGAGACGAAAAGAGCCGTCACGTGCAGAGATTCGCGGGAAGCCGCGATCACAGCGCCACAGTTCCGCGCGGCGGGCGGCTTCCCCGCAGGGCGATTCGGCAGGATCGAGTTGCGGGCGCAAACAGCGCACGCCACTGGCGGCGCGGCGTTTACCTCGAAGGCGTCCCGTTTCGGCGGAAGGGCGCAGCGCGGAGCGGCGCGGCGCGTGGGTGGCGCTGGGCGAAGAGCGGCTCGGATTCTCGATAATCTCGGCGGCTTCTCGGCGCCACGCGGCCCACGCCCGCCCGCGCGGTCGATCGCACCCCGCCCCCTCGCACCGCTGGCCTTGCCACGCCCCCGCCTGCGGCCCTCGTTACCGTCCGCCCACCACCGCCCGCCCACCACCGCCCGCCCACCACCGCCCGCCCACCACCGCTCGCCCACCACCGCTCGCCCGCCGACCACCCACCCACCACTGCCCACCGGCCGGCCCCCGCCCGCTAGCCCGCCCACCGCCGCCCGCCCGCTCATCGTCGCCCGCCCGCATTGCGCCGCCCGCCCGTCCACCGCCGCCCACCCGCCGACCTTGCCACGCCCCCCTCCAGCGGCCCTCGTCACCCGCACGTCCACCACCGCCCGCCCGCCGACCACCCTCCACTACCCGCCCGCCCGCGCGCGCCCGCCAGCCGCCACCGGCTTGCTCGCCCACCGCCGCCAGCCCGGCCAAAGCCGCCCTCCCGTCCACCGACGCCCTCCCGTCCACCGACGCCCTCCCATCCACCGACGCCCTCCCGTCCACCGCCGTCCGCCCAGCCACCGCCGCCCGCCCGCCGGTCTTGCCACGCCCCCCTTCTGCGGCCCACGTTCCCGCTGCCGCCGGCCACGTTGGCCTCCTCCTTTGGAGTCCTCGATGCATCGTCTACGCCTCCCCTACCTCGAAGGACCACTCCATCCCTGCCTTGTCCTCACCGTCCCATCTGCCGTCGTTACTCTCGCTGGCTTCTCTGCGTCAAACATACTTGCCCCCGTCGTCTCCATTGTCCTCACGGTCCTCGTCCCCGCCGCCGCCGGCCGCGCTGGCCTCACCGCTACTATCGCCTACGCTTACCCTACCTCGAAGGACTACTCCATCCCTGCCTTGTCCTCACCGTCCCATCTGTCGTCGTTACTCTCGCTGGGTTCTCTGCGTCATTCTTGCCTCCGCCGCCCCCCTTGCCCCACAGACCTCGTCCCCGCCGCCGCCCGCCGCGCTGGCATCGCCGCTACCATCGCCTACGCCTCCCCTATCCCGAAGGGCTACCCCATCCCTGCCTTCTCCTCACCATCCCGCCTGCCGTCGTTACTTTCGCTGGCTCCTCTGCGTCAATCATACTTGCCCCCGTCGTCCCCATTGTCCTCACGGTCCTCGTCCCCGCCGCCGCCGGCCGCGCTGGCATCGCCGCTACCATCACCTACGCTTACTCTACCTCGAAGGACCACTCCATCCCCGCCTTGTCCTCACTGTCCCCTCCTCACTCGTTGCTCTCACGGCCCTCTCCGCTCTAATCATCCTTGTCCCGCCGCCGCCGCCGGCCTCGCTGCCCCTACCGTACTCATCGCTTCCGCCGTTAATCCCGCCTGTACCCCGCACCCTTAAGGACTCCACCATCCCTGATTTGTCCTCACCGCCGTCGTTACTCTAGCTGGCCTCTCTGCGTCAAACACTTGTCCTCAACGCCCCCGACGCCCCGCGGCGCCTACCGCTCTCATAACTCCGTTCTTGCCCCCTGGTCCAAGCACCTCGCGAACCCCGCCTTGTCCTTATCCCCAGCGCCCTGGCAGGCCGGACAGCTCCAACCAGTCATCCCTCCCACAACCCTTGCCCCCTCCACCACACTAATAGCACCTTGTCCTCGCTGTCCCCTCCGCTGTTGTCTCTCTCGCTGCCCTCTCGGCGTCAATCATCCTTGTCCCCGCCTCTCCCGACTGCCTCGCGTCCCCTCTCGCTGACAAAACTCCCTCCGCCCTTGTCCCCTCCTCTGAGGGCCTCGCTAGCCCCTCATTGTCCTCACCGTTCCCACCGCTTTCTCTGCTCTCACAGTTCTGTACTCCGGCGTCCTCGCAGTCCGAGTTGCGTACTTAATAATAATAATAATAATAATAATAATAATAATAATAATAATAATAATAATAATAATAATAATAATAATAATAATAATAATAATTCTTTATTGCACAAATTTCTCCACAAATTCACAAACATTCACAAGCATATTAGGAAGGACAAATATTAAAGTTCATGATAAAAATCTGGTGGTATAAAATAAATAAAATAATTAAGAGAATTCACTTTAGTAAAATAAACCAGTGTGGTCTGAGGAAATGGCAACGGCGAGTCTGGGTGTAATCAATGACATTCAGACAGATCGACAAGAGTTACAGTAATTACTTCAATACAAAAAATAATATAATTCAAAACAATAAATCAATACAATAAGTGTTAACTGTAAACATTAAAAATATAATAAAATGTAGAAAAAGGTTCATTAAACGACAAGACAAAATGTACCATAAGCAATGTGAATTGAACTAAACGAATGGAAGTATGCGTTGAAATCAGAAAGAAGAGAGTAGAAAGAGAAGATAAAAGGTAGTTAAAACGTTGCATTAACGATAGTTATCGCGTATGAACTCTCCAACGAAACGCTGAGAAATTCAAAACCTTTGAGTCATTCGGGAGTTTGTTGTATAAATAAGCTCCAAGATAGCAATTCGGAGCCTCAGATCGAGCAGTAAGATGCATAGGCAGAACCAGTATAGTACCAGCATTACGCAAAAGTCTAAAATTTCTGTCGGTTGAGTCAGAAACAAGTTTCAGATTCTCACGAATATACAAGGATCGTCCAAACTTTAAAACATTAAAAACAAAAAGTAAAAGATGATAGAGCCAATGATGATTTATTGTCAGCCAACCAGAGCGTGATCTACGTGCTGAAATGCGAGAGAATTTGCGTACATTGTGGCTAAATCTCAAGCAAGCATTCTGCATAAGGTGCAATCTGTAAAGATCTTTGTATAAGACAGGGCATGTAAACTATCTCACAATAATCAAAAAGAGAAAGAACAAGTGATTCACATTGTCTAAGCTTTACATCAGTGGGAAGTAATTTACAACTAGTGAGAACCCGTCAAAATATGACGGTGTGATCTAAGATAAATGTAAAATACTGTGCCCAGACTAATGTTCACAATATGTTGCATTGTTTGAATCTTTAGGGTATAACGAAGATATTATGTGATGTGGAGTTCACAAAATGTTGAACACGTATGGCCCATGACCAGGTGGCAATGCAATATCGGCACCAAATTACACTAAAGAAAGACCACTATTATACTGACGGATATTATTTCTAAAGTTTTTTGATGTGTCATAATCTCCTATAAACAACTGTTTGATTTCTTCTGGCATATTGCTCGAAGGTAAACTTATTTTCCCATGTAAGCAACACACAGTAAACTCGTTTACAGAATTTCTCTGACATGGGAAGTACAAAGTAGAACAAAACTGACATTTCATAGACAATAACCCAACAGAAAACGAAATGACCTCACTATCACGACACATACGCTGACTTTCTCTTTCCCTGCTCCCAGTCAATGTAGTGCGTTTGAGTCTTTTGGGGCGCGTGGGCAACGATTCGGAATTCGACATAACCTGTAAACAACTTCACTACAACCGCACAAAACCCACTGTCCGAATGTTCTCTACAAAATACACTACAAAAGCAAATATGTATATGCAAACTGTCATCTTCACAATGCAATTACTACACTGAAACAAAACCTTGACGAATTGTGAACAAATCTCAAGAATCAAAACAAAAACATCAAGCAGCGCCACCATGAAGCGGCGGGGACGCACATCTATAAACTCATATATATCAATTTTCAAACAGCCACCCTTTGGAAGAAAACAATTGACTATTGATAAGCGTACTATTAAAGAATGATTTAATTAATTAATTTACACCGTAAATGTTAGTGAATCAACACAAACAATATCTGATAACACATCTAGGGATCACATTCTTTCATTTAAAAGAAAAAATACGACAATCGGTTCAGTAGAAGCTCTAAACGAAGCCATGGCAGAATACCTTATTTTTTTAAATATATAGATATTGGTACAACGATCTCAGTCGCAAAGTATGCGACTTTACACTTGACAATTACATGATGATCAAACCTCCAGAAACTGTCCAGCCATCTTAACCCCTCCTCCACCACACCGCCATGATGCGCCATCCTCCCCACTCTCGTCACATCTCCCTGAAATAGTTCGGCAATGCCAGCTCTCTGACATCCACACAATACCCATTTTCCTTGGACCCACTACCTAACTGCAGCGCGGCCTACTCTTTGGCAACCACGACATGCACGCTGCCCCCCCCTCTCTCTCTCTCTCTCTCTCTCTCTCTCTCTCTCTCTCTCTCTCGCTCTTGCTCTCTCTCTCACTCTTGTTCTCTCTCTCTCTCTCTCGCTCTTGCTCTCGCTCTCGCTCTTCCTCTCGCTCTTGCTCTCGCTCTCTCCCTCTCTCTGTCTCTCTCTCTCTCTCTCACACACACACACACACGTATACAAGTAATAATAAAGTGTGAGTGAAAATATAAAATAAAATTAACATAAAAGATTTTTACAATACGAGAACAATATTTAATACTAAAGGAAAAATTCAAGTTAGGTATACCAAAGTTCATATATTTTAAATGTACAATTAAATTATGTTAGTTTTTGTTAGTGAAAGCGTTTCTAACTGATCGTATCTGAAGATGCCCACATCTTCAAGTCCTTATGTTTCCGTATTCTGTCCGTAAAAATTGGTATATTCAATCTATTGGGGACATTTGTTCTCGCATGTAAATAACGTCTCTTAATAATCATGCTAAAACCAAAGATATCTCTATAACATGTCATCCTGGCATTCTTTTCTCTGTCACCATTCTCCTCTCTATTAACTTTCGTGTCTGTCATTCATTTTGCCATGTCAGTCCGACCACTTTATTGTAATTACTTAAAATCAGAACCACTCTACTAATTAAAGGAATTACTTATCGCCCCCTTTTCCACAGTCGTATTAGCACACGTAAATCCAGCTTCCTGTTCCAATGCATATTTCCCTCATTTTTAGCTCTTCGTTTGAACTCTTTATCTCCCCGTCCAGCCACTTTGCAACTGTCTCTTACCCTCTCCCTCTCGAACTCGACCTCCTCCCTCGTTTTACACTCCTCTTCCTTCTCTTTCCATCTCTCCCTCTCTCTCTCGCCCTCTCTCCCTACCCATCCCTCTATTTCATCATCCCATCCATCATCTCATCATCCATCTCCCATCTCATTTCATCATCCCGTCCATCGTCTCCTTTCTCTTCTCCTATCCCTCTTCCTCTTCCTATCTCTCCTCTCCCTCTATTTTATCTTCCCCTCCATTCTCTCCTGCACCTCCATTCTATCTTTCCTTACTTTCTCTACTGTTGTTGCTGTTCCTAATCCCCCTGTTCTTTCTATCTCTCCTGCCCCTCCTTTCGATAATCCCATTCTTTCTCTCCTATTGTTGCTACTATTCCCCCTCTCCCCCACTCTCTCTCGCTCTCTCTCTCCTGCCCGTCCATTCCATCTTCTTGCCCATCGTCTCCTTTCTCTTCTCATATCCCTCCTCTTCCTGGTCTCTCCTGTCCCTCCATTCTATCTTCCCCTCCTTTGTCTTCTGTTGCTGCTGCTACTCCGCCCTCTCGCCCTGAGTCCTCGCGCTCGGCTGGCAGGCGAAGTCCTCACGAGGGAAAGTAGGGGAATGTCAAAAGGCCACTTCCCAGAAAAACAGCGGCGGTTCGCGGCAGCGAAGCTGCTGTCGTGCGGTGCGTGGGAGGGACTTCCCCGGCCCGCCATTCCCATGCCACCACTGCGGCGAGTTCGATCGCCACCGGGAGAGATTCCGCCGCCACGCAACTGGGCGAGCGGGATGGCATCGGCGCTTCTCAGTACTGCTCTCACGTGCGCCTGTTGTTGCACTTACGAATGCACAACAAAGGGGTTCATTGATTAGAGTTCCCGGTATCCCGCGTTACAACAGTTGTTTCTGAGTAAAGGCGTTCGTGGTACAATACATTTTTCATGTCGTGCGCAACTGGTGTTTAATGAACGAGGTAGAAATAACCGGTCAACACTTTAAATATCAATACAGTATTTTTCTTGACTTCACCAAGAAAATAGACACGGGGACACTTTCGTCGATGAGTTGTTCCCTGCAGCGCAAATTATGTTTCTTTCCACACCCGAAATGCCAAATACTCAGCGGGAAGTTAATGATTAAATTCGATACGATGAAACTGCAGATACGTTACTACAAATAGGATTACGTGTTACGGCTCTCATATAACCAACTCATGAGCTATTTACTCATTATGAGTCACACGATCTCCCCATTTGTACGTGTAAAATCAGTGTAGAGATTATTGTATCGGAACAGTATTAGAGATCTACATACGTGCATACGTGTTATAAATCATTTCGCGGCGTTCGTTCCCTAATAGGTATCATTGAAAGCCGACGTTTCACGCAACATACATTTTCAATACATTTCAACAACTCCCATCGATGTCCAGTTAAATTTTATGAATTCAATCTCTGTTGGTTGAAAAACTTATTGTAAGCGAACGAAAATGGAACGCTCACTGAAATTCATCAAAACACGAATGGCAATGATATATCTTCTTTATCCATCCCCAATATTCCAAATCTCCTTGCGTAGCGTCGAGCTCGAGATTTCTCGTCGCAGATTCACAAAGCACTCAAACTCCCATTGAACAACTTCACGGAGCTTGTTTACTCTTGCCTATGAAATCTTGAAGTGTTCTGAGTGTGTTAGGAGTTTTCGAAATGAATGAAAAAAAACTCGCAGCGCGTGTTGCAGTGCACGTACCGAGAAACGCAGCTAACTTTCGAGGTAGAGAGCGCATTTCGTGGAAGGTGCGGGGGAAGGACTGTAGTGTGGAGGACGTGGGTGGGGCGAGGCGGGGTGGAGCGAAGCGGGGTCGTGCGGGGCGGACTGGGGCGAGGCGGGATCGTGCGGGACGGGGCGAGGCGGGGCGTGACAGGGAGGGGCAGGAAGGTGCAACGCGGGGCGGGGCACAGCAGGACGGGCGAGGCGTGGCGTGTCAGGGAGTGGCGGGGAGGCGTGGGCCCGGGCCGTGGGGGTGGGGCGGAGCGAGGCGGGGAAAGGCGGGGCGGGGCGGTGCGAGGCGTGGCGGGGCACAGCAGGACGGGGCGAGGCGTGGTGTGCCAGAGTGCGGCGGGGCGGTGTGGGACGGGGAAGTGGGTGGCGGGGCGGGGCGGAGCGAAGTGTGGCGAGGCACAGCGGGACGGGGCGAGGCCTGGCGTGGGAGGGGCGGGCAGGGGTGGGGCCGGGTCATGCGGGCCGGGGAGGAGCTAGGTGTGGCAGGGCAAGGCGGGACGGGGCGAGGCGTGGTGGGGCAGGGAGGGGCGGAGAAAGGCGGGGCGGGGCGGAGCGAGGCGTGGCGGGGCACAGCAGGACGGGGCGAGGCGTGGCGTGCCAGAGGGTGGCGGGGAGGGATGTGACGGGGACGTGGGTGGCGGGGCGGGGCGGAGAGGGGCGAGGCGTGACGTGCCAGGAAGGGGCGGGGGTGGCTTAGAACTTCTGAGAGCGCGCCGACGCGGCGGGCGTGCGGGAGTGTCTAGACACGCAGCGGCCAGCGGCGTTGGGTCAGTGGTCGGGCGGCACGCGGCCGCGCGTCGATACGGCTTGGCGCGGATGCGCACGTGAGGCAAGCCCCACAGGCCTTTGCACCTACAGCCGTAACTAAGCAAGGCCACTGTCGCGGGGGTTGAGGCACACTCGCTACAGAGCTTTACCCTCGAGGGCCTGACCGGCGCTTCGACCTTGGTTTTCCAGCAACTTCGAAATACGTTCCAGTTTGGGCTGTCGTAAATATGCTAAACAAACACTTTTTAATTCTTATTTTTAGCATTAATTATTTTTCAAAATTAAATAACCGTGACGTCACAATTGCTTTAATAATCAATGATTGGGGAACATTTAAAGAAAAAATACGTTAGGATTTTGCACAAACTCATATTTTAATGAATTTCTATCATTGGCTTCACAAAATTATCACTATTCGGTTCCCATTCATTTTTCACTCATACTTAGATTTCAGACGGTTCCTTTCCAAGAAATTCATTCAAAATGCATTCCACTTCAGTGCGACACAATTTTAGATAACGTGACACTTTCCGTAGTTCCCTTTCACTTTTCACGTAGAGTTATTATTGACTTCCAAAAATAGTGCTACGTATGTGAAACATTTTTCCTCGTCACCGTTTAAATTTGCTCTCGTGACTCCTACGTTTTGGGGAAATACAAACCAAGTTTGGTTCCGCATTGACGACTAGCTCAGGGGATCAAAAATTCAACGTTTTTCTGACACTTACTCTGTCATTTCTCTGAACCATGTATATAAAAAAATATGCTGTTATTATCGAAACATTTTATTTAGACGGGTTCCATTCCCTCTCCAACGACCTCACATTCCCCTCCCAATAGTGAGACATGAAATTGGGTTATTTAGATCAGCATGCAGAAAAGATAAGAAAGCGACGCTGGAGTAAGGGGTGAGGAGAGCGAAAAAATGTGCCTGAGTAGCCAAAATGTCCCTAGTATAGTGCGAGTTGCCATTTTACTTTCTCGCCATACTACGTACGTACGTAGTAAAAAGGAGGTATTGTTCTGCTGCGACCAAAATCGCTGTTTTGTACAGAAAAACTAGTGTGGTGAGGCCCTGATATCGAAAATTGGATAAATCTTATTCCTAAACTACTTCCTTTGTGACGTTTTATAATCAGAATCTACGTTTTGCGGGTCCTTGATAACACCAAATTGGTTGACCTGGAAGTTTGAAACGGATATTTTGATTTGAGGGTATTTTACATGAAGCCTTCACATCATTAAAAAAGTTGTGAAACATGAATCCAAATTTTTTGAGTTTTTTTTTCTTTTTCTTCTTCTTCTTCTTCTTCTTCATCATCAGAATAGAGCAAATTACGCTACATCGGCATATAATTCAACTTTGTTGAACTCTTCGAATTTTCTAAAATTGAAGAAGTTGAAAATTTATTCGTCATCTCGCTACAACAAAAATTTAGAAGAAAGTAATTTTTTCTTTAAAAATTTGTTCTTCAAAAATATATCTTTAAATAAACCCGTGCACTTTTTTTAAAAAATATGAGTAGTTTTCGAAAAATTGTGCGCGAAAAATAGGTAGATGAAAAATCTCAAAAACGGTTCCAAATTTTAAAAAAATTATCTAATAGAGCAAAGTACTCTTATAAAAATGGGACAGGTGTCACCTTCGGCGAACTCTGTATTTTCGAAAATTTCATAAGTTCCAAAATATGTTTGTGATGTAACACTGTTAACTTAATTACAGTAAACCAATAATAATAAGTTCACAACTCACAATTCATAATTCAAGGTTTAACAATCTTGTCTTAACAAGGGATATGATCGAAAAGCTAATTCCAATAATCACGCACGTAAAATCTCTCTCCAGCATAGAATATGTTTGGCTCTCAGAAGAGAACGTGTACCGTGGTAAAAAAATGACTCATATGCTAATAATAATAATAATAATAATAATAATAATAATAATAATAATAATAATAATAATAATAATAATAATTATAGATTATTTCAATTCATTTCTAAGTCAAATGATAATAGCATTTCAAAGAATCTTTCTCTGCACAGGAATGAGCGAACAACTAAATCCCCTTACTGTCCATTTCCGTCAATGCGTTTAAACTCCGCGGCCCCGTTTCCAGCACCACCGCCGTCACAACTCTCGTTCCGTCCCCCGCCCCGCCACGCCGCTCTGGCTATGTTGTGTCTGGGGGCGGCGGCGGCGGCGGTGCAACGTCACGCGACCGACATGCGGCCGTTCGCGCGCGCACGGGACCGCCGCCGCCCCCGCCGCCCCCGCCGTTCCCGCCGCCCCCGCCGCCCCCGCCGCCCCCGCCGCCCCCGCCGCCCCCGCCGCCCCCCGCCGCCCCCGCCGCCCCCGCCGTTCCCGCCGCCCCCGCCGCCCCCGCCGCCCCCGCCGCCCCCGCCGCCCCCGCCGCCCCCCGCCGCCCCCACCGTCGCCGGCCAGCGTGTCTGGCCGGCCGCAGCCCCGAGCGCCGGCCTCAAAACAACCATCACTTTTTATTGATTCGCCCTTCTCCCCCCCCCGCCCCGGCCGCCCCGCGTCCTCGGGGAAATTGCCCCGGGAGAAGCCAATATCTGGCGGCCTCGGCGCCGGTCCAGCGAGGGGGCGCGCCAGGTTCCCAAGCGGCGACGGGGCGCCCGCCCGGGCGAAGCCCCGCCCCAAAGGCCCCGGTGGCGATAGACGCCCGCCCGGCAGGAAGCGATCACGGCAGGGGCTATTCCCAGGCTGTCACCGCGTCATCGCACTCACCGTAGAAAGCATTACAGGCATTGTGAGATTAAAACGGATTTCTTCAGAGTAATGGTAGTCTTTACTGGTCAGACGGAAGAACAAGTATTATGGATTAAGCCTCGCCATTAATACAATCATTATTATGACTATTATTATTATTATTATTATTATTATTATTATTATTATTATTATTGTTAATTCTTAGTGTACAATATTAATAATTATGAGTTGAAAACTGTACCATGAATGAGTTTACAAAAATAACATCAATTCTTTTAACAGTTTTAATCAATTCAGTACTCGATACTTGAAAAATATATGAAGTTCAAAATTTGATATTTCGTTCTACTACGTGAACATACTAAATGAATGTCTTCCACACTATATCGCGAATAATGTTTTCAAGTAAAGGAAAATTCAGTGCCACTTTCCGTAAAATTAATTAATTCCGAAATTTTAATAACATTTTTAAAACACTGTGAACAATGACACCAAAACGTGTAATAGTAACGGGATGAGCCTCCCTCATTCGACATTTATAGAGGCATCAAGAACCATTAGGGCCTGGGTTGCACCATAGTCTATTTGAAGATTTTAGCGTGTACAGATGCTCGAGACATTTGTACGTTAAAGAGCTAAATACATATTGTTGGCCTGAATTATTGGTAGATCACAGGTCTTAAGAACATTTTAAAAATGCATTGGGTTTGATGAGCGTACTTTCAATACAAAGGTTTAAAATTTTCCAAGAAAATCCTTTTAGTACATTAGACTCTTGTGGTTCAAGTTGTATTTTCGTCAAGAGACAAGAGATGGAAATAAAACGATGCGCGAGTCAAGACGTTTATGATCATGTTTTTATAGAAATTTTGTGAACAAATTGAACATTTACAGTTTAATTTGGGGAACTTACACAAAATTTAAAGCTGTTTTTCAATTGAAAACTCAATTTTGCAGATAATTGCAAAACTCGGACACCTTTGTTGAGGGACAATGCGTAGGTGTGGCTCAGGTCGCCCCCACAGTGCAAGGGGTGCAGCTGCCAGAGCACCTCATCTCACGGGCCCCCGCGCGCCGCCCTCCGCTCTCACTGTCACTCACTCGCGCCGGCGAAATCACCTGCGCTGGCCCACACCCGCTCCCTGCGCAGCCCTTTTTGTTCGCCCTTCGCCCCGCCCGCTCTGCCCCTCGCTGCCCGCCCTGCTCCGCCCCCGCTCCGCCCGCCATATCTCACCCTGCCCCGTCCCCATCACCCCGCTCCGCCTGCCCTACTCCACCGGCCCCGCCCCAGACCAGCCACGCCCCCATCCCACCTGCCACGACACACCCCACCCTGCCACGCCCCCCTTCTCCACCCCGACGGTCCGCCTCGCCCTATCCTGCCCACCCCCCCCCCCGCCCCACCCTGCCCCGTCCCCACCACCCCGCTCCGCCTGCCCTGCTCCGCCGGCCCCGCCCCAGACCGGCCACGCCCCCACCCCCACCTGCCACGATACACCCGACCCTGCCACGCCCACCCCGCGTCGTCCACCCTGCTCCGCCCCGTCGGCCCCGCCCCGCCCTGCCCCGCCACGCCACGCCCGGCCACGTCCCAACCCCACCGACCACGACGCCCCACCCTCCCCCACTAGCTCCACCCCTCGCTGCCCCGCCCACCCTGCTTCGCCCACGCCCCGCCCGCTACGACTTACCTCACCCTGCCACGCCCACCCCGCCTCGCCAGCCCTGCCCGCCCCGTCTGCCCCGCCGGTCCACCGGGTCCGCCTCGCCCCATCCTGCCCACCCACCCCACCCACCCTGCTCCGCCCCGCCTGCCCCACCCCACCCTGTCCCGCCCGACCACGCCACCCGCCCCGCCCGCCACGACGCGCCCGCCCTTCCCTCGCCCCACACCGTACCTCGCCTTCACCCCAGCAGGCGCGCCGCCAGGCCAATCAAGAGCTGCTGCTTCAGTTCTTTGAATTATTTACCTGCTCGATACGGACGTATCTCCCGCACATTAAACACTACATTGAGAGATCGTAATGCTATTTTTCAGTGGAATCGAAATTGGCAGAGACGCACCAAAGAAGGTGGGGCGTTCACTCTCCTTCACCTCCTTTCTTCCCCACCCCGAAGCTGATGACACATGTTCACAAATGTAGATATTTTCTCATTTTCTACTGTAACGAAAGTTATTTAATTTCTCAATTACTTTATAAATAATTGTAAATGAAATCAAAAAATACATTCAGGAGCAATGAAAAATTCTTTAGGAGAATATTTTCAGACAAAATAATATTATTTATCATCCTTACTTATTCTTCAATACAATCGTTTAGAAGAAGCAGAAGAAGAAGAAAATAAATGTCTTGCAAAATTGGAGAGACTCTAAAATGAAAACAATTGTGTTAAAATGAGGATTTAATAAATTATCTTTATCTTTAACGTTTATAGTTTATGGACAGGTAAATAGCACTTATCCTCTTTTTACCTATCCGTACGGATTTTAAAAAAATTCGCGATAACCACAAAGTTTATTGTTTACCATAAAGTCCTAATGGAATATAATGTGGTCACATGGACGACACTCGTCTCGGCTCACAACAGATCATCTGCAGTAATTGCTCTAGGAAATGTTTGACCATTTATTCTGTAGTCCGGATCTCACCTCCAGCATTTTCTATATTTTCATACACCTCAAGAAATTCCCCTCCAGTCGTCATTAGGCGTATCACAGAGAAACAGACTTCGCAGGTGGCTGTCAAACTCTGGTACCTATTCCAGGCGGTTGACTTCTACGACACGCAGATACAACGTTGATCCCACAATATGACAGATATCTCAGTTCTGATAGAGATTACGTAGAGAAGTACGCATAATCTGCTTCCTTTTTGTTGTCGACCTAAGGAAACCTGCTTTTCACTTTTTGATGCGCCCCATACTGAAGGAAAACCAAGTCCACTGGACTTAACCCTTTCATAGATGTTTTCTTGTTTATTTATTTCTACTCTCATGAACACTTCACTTTTATCTTTCTCTTTTTCCTTTGCTCAGAAAATGTTTAACGCGTTTGATTTTTAAATTTGGCTTTTCTCATTTCTTTCTAGGCCATGCCAAATTTCTGAACCCTGCTCTTCTTTGGTTTACCCACTGTTCGCTGGGCTTTGCCTTCTATCGTTTTATCCGACTGTGAAAACAATCCGTCTCCTGCCGGCATGTTTGCGTCTGAATCAATAACTTTTCTCATGATGTCTTCTACTCTATTTTCGTTCTTCCCGCATTTGCTGGGCGAGTCCCACGCTCCTACCCATTGACCATTCTCCGGCCTAATTAAAAGTTGTGGAGGCCCAGCGAATAGCCCTGGAAGCGTCCTCGGCCTCGGTTCCCGGCTCCTCCTCGCTTATGGTAATTGGGGGAAATTCATTGTGAGGTCGTCTTCGAAGGGTCGGCTGAATAGGCGCGTCCCTTTGTCTGAACCTACTTAGCGTCCGAAGCCGTACGTTAAGGGACGGATTCATTTTTTAATGAACTCGCTCGCCCTTTTCACGAATGCGAAGAGCCCAACACACAGGCACTCGAGTTCCTCACTCACACACACGTACACTCCCACACAGGATGTAAAGAACCGAAAGGACCCGTTCTTCGTAAAAGACCCGGCTCTAGTAACGAGAACAATTTGTAAAAGCTATTAACAAACTTGCCGAAAAAGCACCGGGGCAATTTGTGACATTGTTCCCCTGGGGCTGTTTGTATCAGGGGCTCTTGTTCCGCCCCTCCATAAAAGTTGAACGAAGGGAGTTGTACTGAGCCGAGGGCGGTGACTGCGGCGGTGGCGGCGGGCGACGTCTAGAGCACACACACACACACACACACACACACACACACACACACACACACACACACACAGAGGCGCGTACTGCACCGGGTAGCTTGTCCCGTTCCGGCACCCCCCCCCCCCCGCTGCGCGGAGGTGCCGCCCCGCGTCGCGAGGAAAAAGCGAAAATAAATACGGCGCTTGTGCGCGCGCGGTGAGCGTTTCACACGGGCGCGAGCGTCAATGCGCGGATTTACGGGTGTTGCGCGGCGCGTACGCCATTGTGCGCGCGGGCAGGTACGGCGCGAGGGGGCGAGCGGCGGCTTTGACGCGCGTTTACGAGCGGGCGCGTCGGAGCGGGGCGCGGAGCGGAGCGGGATCGCCTCTTTAATGAACTCGCCGCGGCGGAGGCGCGCTGGATGCTGATGGAACGATGCTACGAGGTTGTGGCTGAGACGGTTTGAGAGATAAGATTGATTTTTCGTGTTCCCGGGCGCGTCAACTACTGTGGTCATAAGTCCCGTTAGTGTAGTGCATGTTTTTTTCTCGGGAGAGGGCGGTGATTTTCCCCCGCTGGATGGCGAGATCCGGCGCCGACCTACCGTCGGCTAGTGGGGTTTCCCCCTAACCAGGACTCTCCCACCAGCGGGGCACCGCCCCAGCCGGGACAAGCTCTAAGCTCCCTACCGGTCTCCCGGAATATGTGGTAGTGTGGTGCATGTTAGTGTAAGTGTGTGTGTGTAGGGGGAGAGGATAGGACAAGGAAGAGGAAGGACAGATTGCGCGCGGTCCGTGGCCCTTTTGGTAAGGTACTGCTCCGGCATTCGCCTGGTGTTGATCGGAGAAACCACGGAAAACTACCGATCAGAGCAGCCGGCCGCTAGAATTCTCCTCCAGACAGCGACTGAATTCGACCTAGCTCAAAAGCTAGTGTCGAAAGTCCTGCCGCCGTCAGGACTCGAACCTAGGATCTGCCGGTCAGAGGCGCTGCAGGAGAGAAAAGATGAGGGCGGTGGTTATGGAAATGTCGGGTGATTACTCGGTGTAAGTAATTTTAAGGTTTGTGGGGTTCAAAACAAAACAATGTCTGGTCGTTTTTTAAAAATTTCATTATTGTTTTCGACATTTCGGGCGCTTTCCGCAAGTGATATTGGACGTGCAAATAGTGTATCATATGATAATGCACAGCCGAAACGTCATGAATTGTTGTGAAGTAAAATGAAAAATAACACCATTCATTCATTTCAACATCACAAGACCTTAAAATAACATCTACAGACTAATCAATATCTTGGGGTTTGTGAAAAAGAAGTCATTAATTTTTGTCTATTTGCATAGTGGTGCTGACCACTGACAAGGAATGGACAGTTAAAAACGATAATGAAAAGTCGAGTGGAATAAAAATAAGATTTAATGATGCTGTGTAAATGCATAACGCTTTACTGAAAGCGTCGTGGTGGTTTTTGAATGGAGGTCACGTACGATGCTTCAAATCACTAGTACATTAAACGCTACGTGTTACATGGGAATGGTGAGGTCAGTGCGGTAACTGTGGCTATGGTGAGCGAGGGGTGGCCCTCAACGGGGAAGTTGATCCGGCTGCCGGTCGCGCCCGCCGTAAAACTCGCCTCCGCCCCGAACTGCACCTCCAGCGGCAGCAGCAGTCGAGCAACCACCGCGGGGCTGTCGCTTTACGGTCGTTCCTTTCCATTGTACCCGAGCACTCGCTCTTCAACCGCGATGTAGACATACATTTTTACGACTCGTACCGGGTTGTACGAGGACTCAAACGTGGACAAAACAGACCATAAACGTCAAACGTCATTTGTGTCGCCTTGGCGCGCGAAGCCCACCTTGCTCATCAGGTGTGAAAGTTTTATTGGCCAGTAATTGTGTGTCAAGTAGGACCGCCCTCTCCGGGGGGCGGGGGGCGGTCCCCCTCATTTGCATTATCGGCGCGATCGAGCCCCCGTCCGCGCGAGGGTCGCGAGGGGGCCGCGAGGGGCCCGCGAAGGGCGGAGGGGGGCACGGGCGCGAGGGGAGCCGCGGCGAGGACGAGGGCACTGGAGCTAATTCTGGAGGCATCGCCGAGGACGCCCCTCCGCCGTCGGGTCACACGCACTCACCTGGCCTCCGCGCGCGCGAGCATCTGCCACGCAATAAAAACGATTCATTGCCGTTTATTTTAGGGCCTTGTGGACGCTGCTCCCCACTTGATTGCGTGTTCCAACCGCCTCACTGTCATTTAAGTATGTTCGCTGGACGGTGGTGTTTGGTGTCAGGATTATATGCACAGTTAGACTTAAAATGCAGTTTCTGGCTAGTTTCTTGGCTGGTAATTTAAGTATGTTCGCTGTACGGCGCTGTTTGGTACCGGTATTATATGCGGAGTTAGACTTCGATCGCAGTTTCTGGCTAGTTTATTAGCTAGTAATTTAAGTATGTTCGCAGTATGATGCTGTTCGGTGTTAGTATTATATGCGGAGTTAGACTTCGAACGCAGTTTCTGGTTGGTTTCTTAGCTAGTAATTTAAGTATGTTCGCTGTTCCTTGGAGGTTGGTATCAGCATTAATGTGTTAGACTTAGAATGCAGTTTCCAGGTAGTATATTACCTAGTAATTTAAGTGTGCTTCTGGAAATTTAAGTATAAATGAAGTAAGTTTTTTCTGTTTACGGTGGTGTGCGGTGTAAGCATTGTATGCTGAGCTAGACTTGGAAGGCAGTTTCAAGCTAGTTTCTCAAAAGACGTCCTTTCTCAATATTCTAATACACTATTCCCTAAATCAAAAATAGTATTTCGGTGTTGGTGGTGGTGGACTGACTAGGAGGTTTCCTTATTCTTTCAAAAGTTGTTTTTGAAGATGCATTATGAATATAGGAAGTTCACTGAAGTCAAAAATACTTAATATTACGGTTATTAAACGGGGTTCACACTGATTTTGATTTGCGGGTCATATGCATGTCAAAAGTATGGTAGAACAAAAGATGGTAGACACAAAATATCTTCTTTTAATTCATGAAATATGTTTAAAAAATATAATGAAACATAAAAAAGATATAGTACAAGACAAAGAAGTCTTAATTTAAATTATTTGAGGTTCATAAAACACACGATGTATTTTAATTACTCAAAAAATTTAAATTCACCTGTTTTTTTAAATTTCTTTACGAAATATATAAATATATATTTTAAATATTTAATATATGAACATATTTTAAACATTTTTTCCAGTGATATCTAAACGAAAGAACAAGCTTTCATAAATTTTAAAGGAATTGTATATTGTATATTTTATCACAATGTCGACATTTTTCATTTCCTTTTGTTTCGTGATTCGGATAGAGATTCGTGTAATTGGAATTCATCTAATTGTAGTTCTTCCATAAGTAGATACCATGATGATATTGACATACTGACAAATACGTTCAATTTATGAAGTTCTATTCTATAAAAGATCATTAAGAAAAATGACATTGATTGCGCAGCAATTATTCATTTCTTCATAAGACATTCTTTCACTCTCATCACTAGAGCTTATAAAGATAATAACAGAAGGCAAAATGTGGGTCTTCAGTTTCAAAACCATGAAATACTAAATGCACTGCTCGAATAATCAAATAAATGATATTGCGCCGAACAATCAGTTTTCAAGACTCACATGCATTCACAATTGCTACTGATTGAGAATTGATAACTTACACACAAGGGGGGTAGACGTGTTTCTCTATCATTCTTTTTTGAAAAACTATTTGTATTTTTCAACTTCGTCTGATCGGACTCGACTTAGTTTTATGATTTCAAACGCTTCAGAATGTTTAAATGCAGTGTAGCTGTACGTTTCTCACTTCAACGCGAAGAGTCTGTTACTAAACTGACGCAATCCATCGTCCAACTTCGTCCAACCATTAAAAAAGAAAACGAAACAACGTTGCATCTTTACAATTCGAACGATTGACGTTACCATTTTTATTTCACTTTTAAAATTTGTAATATTGACTCATCTCTAAAGAGAGTCACTCTCTCAATATTATCTTTCATGCCTGTCTATCAATAATTCTGTTAACATACAAATTTGTCATACATATTGCAATCATGTTCATCTACTTGGTTGTGCTATTCCATGTTTTATTTTGTGTGTTTGTAAGGAATTCGTTTATTCACTTTTATTATAATTCTAAAGTATAAAAGAATGTTGAGTAATGAAATTAGTTTTGGTATTTCATAGATAATTTGATCAGATAAAAATATTACTATAAAATTAAATGTAAGGGAGGAATATTCTAATCCCGTAGATTTCAGTTTATCCTTGGGAAAGTAAGAATGTATTCCTCAGTAGTGAAAGACCAGTTAATTTGTAACAGTTCGATGGGAATATGAAAGTATATAAGAAACGACATGAGGGCCTGTCAGTATAAACAGTAAAAAGTTCTACATTTAATTTTTAGGCTATTGGTGTATTGAGAACGAACCAAGGATCTTTTAGAATTCTTCGGAAAAATATTTTCAATTACGAAAATGATTTCATCATTTGAGGCTGCTTGTGCATGTGAAGGAGGACTAAATAATCGCCATAAATATAAGCAATCTACAATAGGCGCTAAGGATTGGTTTTAAATTTCTTACAGGGCAAAGCTTGTATATTTATTGGACAAGTTTTGTTCGTAATGGTTTTTACGTAAATTTTAAGTCACAAATAATTTCTGAATGTTTGACAGACGCGCGTTTAGGAATCAACGGCACGTACATATTACATACCTATTTCATTGATTTTGACTGAGGGGGGGGGGGACCTCGCAGAATGAACATTTTATCCTCCGATGGTGAGTAATATCAACACTTTCTTTACGCCGGAGTTTCTTAACAGTTGCAAATACCTCTTTACATTATTTAAATTCTCAGCAAAGTCGCTACCATAGAGTTAGGTAGAAAACCTAGCAGATAACCATTGGGACCGGTACTAGCATAATACCAGAAATTTTAGAAATAAAATATTATTAAACAAATTAAACTAAATTTTGAAAAACCCTATGTTAAAAAAAGTAATTCAGGTTTGTTACTGTTTACAAATCCCTTCTGATTCCGTGTCTTCTTCCGGCATCATTCGCTCGTATATATTATTCTTTGACTTTCTCCGCTCTGCATCTTTACCACTCTGACGCAACGACGGACATTGTCATTAGATGGATCTTTGACAGGATATTTCCAGTAAGCAGGTACATGGACTTCCAGGTCACACGTTTCTGCAGCAATTTCCTATCATTCATATTAGCAGAAGCGGGCGAACACACAGATAATCCCGTCCGTGTTTATAAGACGGAAAATGGCGGTGTCTCTCGCGGACAGCACCCTGCGCTAGAGGATTCTCAGGGGGTTACCGCCAACATCGCCTCTCAGGCTACCGCCATCGTCGCCATCTCCGCCGTCGTCTCCACCACCGCCATCGCCACCGCCGTAGCCGTCGTTGTCACTGCGGCCACCACCGCCATCACAGCCGCCATCACCGCAGTCGCCACCGCCGCCACCACCGCCGCCACCACCGCCGCCACCACCGCCGCCACCGCCGCCACCGTCGTCGACGTCGCTGCCACCTCCGTTATCGCTGCCGCCGCCGCCGCCGTCGTCACCTCCGCTGCCGCTGCCGCCGCCGCCACCACCACCACCACCACCACCGCCGCCGCCAGCATAGACGCCGCCGCCGCTATCGCCGCCACCGCCTCCGTTACCGCCGCCATAGCCACCGCCGCCGCCGCAGCCGGAGCCATCGACGTCACCGCCGCCACTACCACCATCGCCCGCACAGCCGCCACCGCCGCCGCTTCCGCCATCGCTGCTGACGCCGCCGCCGTCGCTACAGCCACCGCCGTCGTCACCGCCGTCGCCACCGCCGTCGCCACCGCCGTCGCCACCGCCGTCGCCACCGCCGTCGCCACCGCCGTCGCCACCGCCGTCGCCACCGCCGTCGCCACCGCCGTCGTCACCGCCGTCGCCACCGCCGTCGTCACCGCCGCCGCAACTACCGGCCGTCGCTACCGTCTCCGTCACCGCCGCCGCACCCGTCGTCACCGCCGCCGCGGACTCGTTGGCGTCAGAGTTACGAGGCGGACGCGCGCCCTTCGTGACAGCGCTAATTCATGCGCGCGTTGCTGCCCCATCGCGCCGCCGTTAAATCGGACAGTGCGTGCTCGTAACTTGCGCCGGATTTAATTCGCTAATTCACTAATCGAATCGCTCGCCCCCATCACTGAAATATGGACGTACTTTGAGCGGGGTAGGGGCGCAGTGTAAATAGCCGGGCAATAGCATTGCACTGCCCCCTTCTGCAGCGGGTGGGGGTCAGGAAATCATGATTTCCTATTCACTTCTTTCTAGCGACTTCTGGAGGACTGTATACAGCTCTGTGGCTCAACCTGCAGGTCAAATATTCGAACCATACAGAGATTGCAATCCAAGGTTCTGAGAGACATTGCTAGTGCTCCCTGGTACGTCCGAAACGATGTGCTACATAATGATTTTAACATGCCAACAGTACAACAAGAAATTAAAAATTTTAGCCATAAATATGTCAGCAAACTAGAAAATCATAATAATGTACTAGCCATAAACTTACTGGACAATAATTTAGAAGTCAAAAGACTGAAAAAATTCAAACCATTGGATTTGCCAAATAGATTTTAAAATGACAATAGTGATAATACTGTAATAAAATCAACACCAAATGTTTTGTCAACATGTGCTTGTTACAAGTGTGTAATATGATAAAGGAAGATCACCAGTGAGTGATCTTTCCATGCAAATTTGTAATTTCTAACAGCATATTTACTTATTGTTCTTGTTTTGAACAGATTGTAAATTTACAGATTAAAAAAAAAAACTTCTGGGGGAACGGGACTCTTGTTACTTTTCTTGTCAATATTTCCTTTGACGTGATCAAATTTGAATGGTGATGATGTAATTCTGCAATAGTTTATTTCTCAGAGTATACTCAGTATAAAATTTGGGTTGGTGACATTGACGAGGAATAGATTTTTTAAATATTTTATTGTACCTTTTGTAAGAGGAAACGAAAAAATTTCGTAAATACTTACATTTGTTTATTTTCATTGTAGGCTGTTGTGTGTACGATACTTGGAGAAGAGCCTTGGTGTTCATAATATTGTTTACCTTATAGAATGAATTTACTCCTTTCTGGATCCTATACATATTAATCACTATTTCCACCTACTAGTTCAATATACTTTTTTATTGCCAATCTTCGTTTTATTTTATATTTCGGCCCTTTCTTTCAATTTTTCTTTAGGCCACCACTTGTTTTGAACTTATTGTAACTCCGAGAGGGCTGTCTGATTTTCATTTTCAAACGTTTTGTTTCACTCCACAAGCCTCTCTATGGAGCCTCAGAGTTTTTCAATCTTCTTTTCTACGTGTACGTTTGTGTGTGGATGAGGCTCGTTTCTTCTAGTTTCGGAGAATCGCCGCCCGATGTTGCAAGGAAGCCGCCGAGGAGCTCAAGTGCTCTCCATTTCAGGTAAAACACGACGCAGAAAGGAAGGCTTCAAAGGTAGCCCGAAGATCCCCTCGAAGGGGAGTGTACGTTACTTCAGACAATGGAGCACTCCTCTTTAGCAAAAGCTATCCGGCAACGCGGTGCGGCCCGCGCTCTACAGGGCCTTTCAGAAAAGGAGAAGAAAAAAAAGAGAAGGGAATCGCAAGGAATGAGATCGGCAATTGCCAGGTGAACAAACCGACGAAAGAAAGGGAGAAATGAACAATAGGAAGTTCAAGGTTCCAGAATGCGCTGCAGTATGCAAATGGCTTGCATCGCGAATAGGTGCAGCGCCCATTGTGTGTTGTATGTGTGTCTGTGCGGCCCCCAACTCCCGTGTTGAATAGCTTCGCAAACGAGTCTGTGCGCTTCTTCCTTGCAGCCAGAATGTGACGGGCTGTATGATGAATTGCAGGACGACGATGACAAACGTTCTTACCTGCGCATAACGTACAACAATCTCGCAAGATTGTGCTACAAAATGGCTACTATATCTTCATGAACTGTGCCTGAAAAATACAGGTCTAGTGAAGAAAATTATAATTAGTCTAACAAAGATTCTGAAACCTTTTGATATAAAACACAACTGCAACGGGAAATAGATGTAATTTCACAAAAGAAATATCATTATATTTTCTTCCATGTTTAATTAATTTTCACGAATAGGGGCGGGTACCTTATAAAGATCAATTTAAAAAGTTGTATGTCTTTTTCCTCTAATATTTCTAAAGTTATACGATAATTTATTATTAAAGTGGTTTAACATTTTAACCAACCTTTAAAATCTCTTCTTTTCTAAGAAATTAAAATTACATGAAACTGAATAAGTGTTCACACGAGCTTTAAAGAAAAATACTCCCTGAGAATAATTTACAAAGAAAAAAATTCCTAAAGATATCAATGAAATTCATATTACGACATCATTATTCGTTAATGTATTGAAATTGAGAATATTTCCATCACAAATTATTAAATCAATAATAAAACAATCTTGAGTTGGAATACTGAGAACTGTATTAACTAAGTTAGATGTGTTAAATTAATATATTTTTATTATTTATACAATTGTTTTCGGCGCGGTTTGAATAAAAATAACAGAAAATGTACCTTAACGAATTAAATCAGTATTCTTCACCTTCATCTTTGTGAAATTCAAGGATATGCAAGGAATCATTTTTAATAAACTAATCATGCATAAAGATTTTATTTTTTGGAGCCATTTAATAGCAGTCAATACTTCTAAACAGTCAGCGTACATGATATTTACATTTGAACGTATTCATTGGAAAACGTTATGATTTTAAGCACTGAATTTAATAGTAGATGAATTTCTAAATCGAACATTGAATAGAAATTTTATTTTGTAATTTCCCTCAAAAAATAAAATGTCATTTTTTTGTAATCTGGATTTTTCAAAGAAATCCAGCAACTGAGGACGAAGAGAGACAAACTAATTTCCGGCAACAGAATATTACCTTTAAATATTCATTTTTTGGACAGTATTCAGTACGCCTTTGTTTTAAAGATTTACTTGTGAGAAAATAAGATAAGCAAATATTTTGTAAAAATTCATTCAATACAGAAAACGTAACATAGCACGTTGTGCCACTGTTCGCGAGAGAATATGATGAAAAATCTCCACAATTCTTGCGACTGGCCAGGCGAAGTTCCAGGAAACTTAAAACGCATCAGCAGGAGTAGCAGCAGCAAAGTTCAACCCAACTGTACCAGCGATCGTATCCCGCTCTTACATAACCGAATAGTCGAAAGAATCCGACGCAACACACAACACACGGAGTCAGACTTGAGAAAACAGACGCTCGCGGGTCGGTAACGATAGAATCGTAAAATTTCATGTTTTCTCGGAAATTCCGGGCGAGCATGTTCGTGTTCCCCCGCGCGGTATTTAAAAGTAAGATGTGGAATAATAAAAGGGAGCACCGCGCGCGGCCCGTCCTCAAACACTTTGGGGGAGGAGGAGGAGGGGAGGAGGCAGCGAGGGTAATTGCCTGGCCCGAGGGCGCCGCGCAGTCGGCGGCGGTGGGTGGCGCCGGCGGCCCCGCCCCCGCCCCCGCCCGACCCCTGCCCCGCCACGCCCCGCTGGCTCTACCCGGGTGCATCCTAGCCCGCGCCGTCCTCACCCCGTCCAGCCCACTACGTCCCCAGCTCCGGCACCATCATGTCCTTCCTCGCCCCGCCCAGCCCCCTCATCGCCCTACCCTGCACCGCTTCGCCCCTCGCTACCCGCCCAACTCACCATGTCGCTTCTCGCCCCGCCCAGCCCAGCCCATGGCGTCCCTCGGCCTCGCCTCGCCCCGCTCAGCCCCGCCCCACCTAGCCTCCCCCCGCGCAGACTCGTCCCGCACCGCCCAGTCCAGCCCCTACCTGCCCCGGTGCGCCCCTCGCTACAAGCCTCGCCCATCCCCGCCTCACCTCGTCCCGCCCCGCCTCACCCCGCGCTGCCTCACCCAGTCTCCCCCAGTCCCAACCAATTCCGCCCCGCCCCGCCCCGCCCAGCCCCGCCCCGCCCCGCCCCGCCCCGCCCCGCCCCGCCCAGTCCCGCCCAGCCCCGCCCAGCCCCGCCCAGCCCCGCCCAGCCCCGCCCAGCCCCGCCCAGCCCCGCCCAGCCCCGCCCAGCCCCGCCCAGCCCCGCCCAGCCCCGCCCAGCCCCGCCCAGCCCCGCCCAGCCCCGCCCAGCCCCGCCCAGCCCCGCCCAGCCCCGCCCAGTCCCGCCCAGCCCCGCCCAGCCCCGCCCAGCCCCGCCCAGCCCCGCCCAGCCCCGCCCAGCCCCGCCCAGCCCCGCCCAGCCCCGCCCAGCCCAGCCCCGCCCAGCCCCGCCCAACCTAGTCCCGCCCAGCCCATCCCCACTCAGCCCCGCCCCGCTCATCCCCGCTCAGCCTCGCCCAGCTCAGCCCCGCCCAACCCCCCAGCCCAGCCCCGCACCGCCCAGCCCCGCACAGCCCAGTCCCGCACAGCCCAGCCCCGCACAGCCCAGCCCCGCACAGCCCAGCTCCGCACAGCCCAGCCCCGCACAGCCCCGCACAGCTTCGCCCAGCCCCGTCCTCCTCGCCTAGTTCCGACCAGCCCCGCCCCGCCCCTCTCGGCTTCGCCTCACCCCGCTGAGCTCAGCTGTGCTGCACCTTTTCCACCTCATCCCATCTCTTATCGTCCCGAGCCGTACCTGCACCCCTCTGCTCGGTGCCGCATATCTATGGGGCACGTCCCAGCCCCGGGGACGGCGCCGTTGGAGAGAACTGCACTTCCGCTGTCCCACATCGCACTCGTATCGGTGCTGCCTCTGCACTTGCACAAGTTTGGAACTTAATTACGCTTGGAGAGAAATGCATGCTGTTAACAGTTTTTAATACTAGATTATTTCTACTGGAACAGCTCCATACATTTCAGTTAGATTGAGGTAGTTCGTAATATAAAATAACCATATACAACTCTATTTCCAATTAGAAATAGAAGAAGTAATCAATTTAGTCTTGATTAGCAGACAATGGGTATGAAAGCTATTGAAGACTCACAGTTATTTCAGGCAACAAGATATTTCATCATTCGTAGGTCGAAGACTCACCTAGGGTTCTAGTTAAAAAAATACTTTTTCTAAAATATTATTTCTTCTTTCTTAAATGAAGATGGCATTACTAGCACCAAGTGTGAGCAGAGAGGTAGGAATATACATCCTCAATACTGCGATTACATAAAGAATAATACTTAGATATTAATATACATGCAGCGAATAGCTTCTATGTATTTGCATTTTTTCGTCATTCACTGCCTTTTATAAAGGTTTCCGATAGTCCACAAGAAGAAACTTGATATGGAGCTGTCAGTCGTATATTTGATATCAATATATCTTTATCGAACGCATCAGCAATGCTAAGCTTGGAAGTCCCTGAAATCATTCATAATTGAAGATCAAATGTATAAATTATAGATTTACTACTAAATGGTAGGATGCTACTGAATACATTTAAAATTTCGCTCGACGAGAAAGAAGTCTGGAAGTTTCTGAGGGTAGTACATTTTACATTAGCTCGCAGACCCTTCCGTGGCCTCGAGCTTCAACAAGAGGGGAATCGCACGTTTGTGAGAGATGAGGCACTCGCGTGTCTGAAAGAAAGTTGAGTCAAGTTCTATGCATTGTCATCATTTCCGTCCGGAACAGGATCTACTTGTGCCATTTGTCAAAGTCAGCGGCACGGTGGCGCGGCGCGAGGGGGCGGCCGTGCGTATGTGAGGATTCCTGCTGAAAACAAGCTCCGGTGACGCGACTTCGGGGAGCCCCTGTGCCGGAGGTGTGCATGATGTGTAAATGTAGTAAAAAAAAACAACAACAGTAATTAGTTAAGAATTCATATTACCCGTAAGTTAGGCTTACCAAAGTGCAGGAATTTTTGAACTGTACAATTATAGGGAGGGGTGGCTCAGGGCATCACTTGATGTCATTGAAGTACTTCTGACCACATGCTCCTAGGGTTCGAGTCCCGACGGTGGCACAATTTTGGACACTAGCTTCTCAGCTAGGTCAAATTCATTCGCTGTCTGGAGGATAATTCTATTGGGCGGCTGCACTGTTCTGTAGTTTTCTGTCTTTTTTCCGATCAACACCTCGCGAATGCCGCAGTAATGCCCTAACAAACGGGCCACGGACCGCGCGCGATCTGTCCTTCCTCTTCCTTGTCCTATAAATCCTATATATCCTCTCCCCTTACACACACACACACACTTACACTAACAATCACTATACTACCACACATGCCGGGAGACCCGTCGGGAGCTTAGCGCTTGTCCCGGCTGGGGCGGTTCCCCGCTATTGGGATATACTTGGTTGGGAAACCTCGCTAGCCGGCAATAGGTCGGCGCCGGATCTCGCCTCCAGCGGTGGAAGATCACCGCCATTTCACGAGGGAAAAAACATGCACCACACTTACGGTCTAATTACCTTAGTAGTTGTCTCGCCTGGAATCACTCACAATCAATTAACTGTGCAATCAGATGAAATTAAATTTTTGGTTAGTTTTACAGATAAAGCCCCCCCTTCTATCTGCTTAAGCTGCAAACAGTAGCTTAATGTATCCGACCTACAAAAATAAATGTCCGCCTCCACGGGGGTACCGTGGAGGGAAAAACAAAAAAGGGGCTGTGCCGGGGGCGGGAATGGCGGCGGTTGGGTGAAATGCAGGCGCAAGAAAACATTTGTAGCGGCGCAAAAGCGTCGGCCAGTGCACGCGGCCCTGCGTCACATGCCCTCCCACGTCCAGGTAGGTAGGACGAAAACTTCCCCTGTTTACCTGTTGGGATAGGTTACAAACGCAGGTGCCTCGTGTTTAGAGGGTCGAGCAAACAGGCGTCCCGACGCTGCCCGAACAAAGCTCTCGCGGCCGGCTTCGTGCACGCGTATAAGAACGATTGTGTCTTGTCAGTGGTGGAAGCCGTGGCAACTGACATGCCGGTGCTTTGTGGAGACAGCCGTGAACGTCACCAATGCAAGTGACGAAATTCCCGATAGTTTGAAGCTTTCTAATATGGAGAGTATAGACTTAATAATTACAAGATTTCTTTTCCATTTAAACACTTTTTTCCTCTAGAATAGTGATTTCTTTTTTCAAGGAAAATATGTTAACAGCGAAAAAACAACAACAACAAACGGGAAACAAATTCGTAGTATTTCAATATCAGAAATCAAAATTACGGTTGCTTTTGAAAGATTTTATTTCACGAAATTTCTCAGTAACCGATTCCGATCTTCCATATTCTTTCTTTCTAATACTGCTTTTATTTAGATTCGGGAATGAGTACAGAGGAACGGAGAACTTTGGGAATGCGTGTTTTTCCTCAATGACACAAGCTCTGGCAGTCTTAATGTATGTGACAAGTAATCACGGCTTTAGTGGTACCACCGACGTACTTTTAGTGGTACGTGGTTAAGGACTTGATAGCCATGGAAATGAGGGCTCAACAATTTAACCACTACCGGCACATCAATTCATCGTTACGGAATAAAACTCGAATTTCAGAACAGTTACTGTGTCAAAAATAAGAAACCTTGGAATATTATGATTGTCTTCGAATCAGGTGTAATCTATTTGTTCTTCCAACTAAATTTTCTATTCTGGGCTGGTTAATATAAAGTTTTAGATCGCTTTGGCATTTTATTAGACTCTCTCTTTTGAGAGCTTCAACTTTCCCTTTTTATTCTATGGTTTTGAGAAAGCACTTTCATTCCTTTAATGTTTAATATAATCTACTTTAAGTACTTTAAGCAGTATTGAATTTTCAATGAATATTTTCTTTTTTTTACTCTCACTTAGAACTGTAGTACCTTTCCTTCGGAGGGGAAGTAAAGCCGGCAGTCCCATGTTAGTACATTTACTGCATGTAAAAGATCCTCAAGCCTAAATGATGCCTCTGAGCTAAATTCAAATCGCCTGTTTCGTCGCACAAGTAATATCTTCTTTCTCCCATGGTTGGTGAAAGGAACGTAACGAAATTTGCGTGGTCAGACGGAAGAGCAGGCTTCATGGCCTGAGTCTCGTCGCGTAAAATAAGGCAAATTCAATTCAATTCAATTCAATTCTAGTACCTGTGTACTAGTATAAAAGAAGCAGCGAAACAATGAAAATATACAAAATGTATGCCGCACTGAATAAAACCTCCCTAATTAATTGAAATATTTCCGGGAAAACCATTTCAAAAGCAAGGAAGTGTAAAAATGGCTATATGGACATTAGTTCTTTCTTCGGTTGAACTTTACGCAATTGTGTGGGCGATTAGAAAATATACAGAAACGTTTGACATTACTTATTAATATAAAATGACTATAGTTTAAAAAATGTCCCATTGAAATTTAAATATCACAACTTCATCCACAAACAGGCGGCTCGAATACATCAGAGAGTAAATATTTATGTAACCCAATTTTATTGTAATCGTGCCAGTAAGACGACCATAAACGTCAGTCTTTATTGACCTGCTGCAATTTATGTTGGATGAGCTTGATGGGGAGTGGAACTGCACGAGGGGGGTGGCTGGCTTTCATCAGAGCACCTCGTTCGCCACCCCCACCCCCGCCCCCGCGGTTCACGGGTCTGTGATGCGACCGCCCCGCCGGCAGGGCAGAGCGCGGTGCGTGAGCTTTTAAATGCCACCGGGGGCCCAGAAATTTGCGTTTACATTATTTCTAAATAAACACAAGTGTAGAAGCGGGCCGTGGGAATTCCCGCGACGTAACCTTCCCTTGTCTCGACGCTGGCGCTGGCGCGTGTGTGTGTATTCCGGGAAGGGATTTCCTAGAGGGAGGATGCTGGTTTGTTGTTGGCTGTACCACAGACCACTCAGTTACCAGGGTCTCTCTTTTCCAGCTGTTACGCCGCGACAGGAAATGCCGTAAGAGGCGACACAAAGTTTCAGGAAATACTATAGCGCTTGATTTACGGGGGAGTACAGTTTCGTCGATGTTTCCTTGGGTTTGTCGGTTCCGTTTGTGATATACTGCTCCAAACTGAAGTACTGTTTTAGATCTTTACAGCAGTTGGTAAAGAACAAAGAGAGCCTTCTCAGTAAATGAAATATGTAGTTACAAGTATTGTGGTATACATGAAAATATTACTTTACAGCGTACCGTTAGGTGCAGTGCTTCAGCAGATCGGGATGAAGTATTCTTTTACGTTATTCACATGTACTTGGAGCAAATCTACCAGAATAATACGTCGAATCATAACGGCAATTGTAAATGTTCGTGATGCATTAGAGCGTTAATGCAATCCGGTTTCGTGTTTTCTTCCTGAAAAGCAACTTTTCAGAAAAAGTCGACGTGTCTCTTAGATAATTGATTGCCTGGCTGCGTTAACATATTTAGCGAGACATGTGTTGTGAGTTGTTGCGTTTTAGGTGCGAGACCGCTGAGTCGGGTAGGTCGGGATCGTGACTTGCAGCGCCATGACGCGCCGTCTTCAGTCCCCGAGCGGGGACCGCCCCTTCCCGCCCCGCCCTCTCTCCCCGCACCGCCCCATCTCCCTGACTCGCCACTCCCCGACACGCCCCGTCTCGTCCCGCCTTTCCTCGCCCCCCTCCTCGCCTTACCCCGGCCTCACCCGCCTTGCCCCGCCTCGCCTCGCCCCGCCTCGCGCCTCGCCTCGCGCCTCGCCACGCCTCGCGCCTCGCCTCGCGCCTCGCCTCGCCTCGCCTCGCCTCGCCTCGCCTCGCCTCGCCTCGCCTCGCGCATCGCCTCGCCTCGCGCCTCGCCTCGCGCCGCGCCTCGCCTCGCCTCGCGCCTCGCTTCGCCACGCGCCTCGCTTCGCGCCTCGCCTCGCGCCTCGCCTCGTGCCTCGCTTCGCGCCTCGCTTCGCCTCGCGCCTCGCCTCGCGCCTCGCCACGCCTCGCGCCTCGCCTCGCGCCTCGCCTCGCCTCGCCT